>BQNB010017413.1:51410-69984 GCA_026074375.1 Tanacetum coccineum | reverse complement strand
TAACTAACATTTAGGTATTGGTAGGTTGGCTGCATTCTCTCTATCATTTTAACTGTCGTTGATGATCTGAATGATCATGAATTAACTAAGTGATTATTGTTTGCCTCACGCCAAAGTTTGATTTTTATATCTCATGCAGGAGGATCCTATATCTGTTTTTGACAAATGGTAAGTACATTACTTGATACATGTTTAACTGTGTTAATTTTTTGATAAGATATGTTAATTTATGGTTTTATTTATATCAACCCTAAATTAACTTATGTTCGTTTTTTATTTGTGTAGAATACTGATGACAATGGAAGCTAATTGGCAAGAGGTCAACAATTACGTGAATTGCTTAAACAATCCCAATCTGCCCCTCTCCGGGTAGAAGAACAAATACTTACTATTTATACCGGAACAAACGGTTATCTCGATTCATTAGAAGTTGGACAAGTAAGGAAATTTCTGGTTGAGTTACGTACTTACTTAAAAACCAATAAACCACAGTTTCAAGAAATAATATCTTCTACCAATACATTCACCGATGACGCAGAAGCCATTTTGAAAGAAGCTATTCAGGAATAAAGGGAACGTTTTCTACTTCAGGAACAAGTAGCCTAAACAAATTAATAACCCCTTTTCCATAATTTTTTTGAAAAAAAGTACTCAAGCGTTTCAGATTCAAATCATTCAAAATTGATTTTTTGTTGCTGAAAAAGGTTTCTTAATACTTGATGTTTTTGTGATTAATTTTATTCAAGCCTGTTAAGTTCGCTTATGTAGTTATTTTGAATAAGTTTATATTATTGTTTTTGTCCAGCTTCAGTACCGCCAAGATTGGTTTGTATGACTAATCTGTGTGTTGTTGGCGGCCATGTTGTTAATGGTGTTGCTGAGAATGTTTTGAACGCCTTCTATAAGGTAAATATATTGTTTATTTTTATATTACTCACACATACTAAATTGTCCATTAGCTTTTCCGACTGATGCAGTTTTGGCCTGATAAATTTTAAAACAAAACGGATAAGGTGACACCTAGAGGATGGATATCTTATTGCAATCCAGATCTTAGAAAAATTGTTACCAAGTGGACTGGTGGAGTAAGGTTCAGGTAATATTTTGTTAATATTATTTAAATATATGATAATATGAAAATATGGGACAGTTAAAATTGCAACTAATTGAAGATGTGTTATTATCTTTGTGTGCTGATTTTGCTAAATATAATTTATGATTTACCAATAAGAAGTATTTAGCCCAAAATTTATGATTTGCAAGGAGAAAAGATCCCTTAAATTAGTCCTTACGTTATGTGTAATGTTGATAGCTGCATTACGAACAAATTATTTGCATTTCCAGGTGTTGTTTTCATAAATCTTCTCGAATTTCTTATATCTATTCTGTTTTATTATATAGGTTTAGCACTGAAGTCTTGGATGTAATGACAGATGTTTAGTGACAGCACATCCAGGAAAGGATTGAGCTTTAGCAGAATATCCAAAAAGAATGGTTTAGCAGACGCAGATGCAAATCTAATGATCAAGCTGAAGTTTCTCACATACAAGGTAAGCTAAATTGTAAATTTTAGATGAACACATATATATTTTGTATATATTCTTCATATAGTTTATTTGCATCTTCTGATATGATATTCATATGGCACAGTTAAGAAAAATTTTAATTCGCAAAGGCTTATCAGAACTTTTTAAAAAGAAGATGGTTTAGCTGCCTACAAGACCTACTACATCAGGTGCGTCTCAAGACAGAGATCGAGGATAAGCGAAAAGTCATAACTATACAAGCAAAAAAATAGGCTCAAAAAATTTCTTAAATGGCTATTCCTGTCTTTCTGAGGAGCTAACTGATTTGAAGTAGAATGTGTCCAGTATTGGTGAAAAGCATCTGAATAAGTGGCGAGTAGAGCACCAAATGAAGCAAGATCGTTGGATTATCATAAGAATAGATGTGTGTTCTTTTAGCAGGTAACTCATATTACTATAAAGGGTTTTTTATGAATGAAAGAAACTTTTATATTCAATTATTCAAGTACTTCTTGCTTCTGTTACACATATAGAACCTTAAATTTGACCTTTTGACGTGATGGAATGGATCAAAATGGGTAATTATATTGTGCTGGTCAAAATTGGTCATGACAAAATGGGTAATTATATTGTTCGGGTTGATGGAGGTCACTATTTTAATATTGACGCTTCCTGTCAACTTATAATTGTCGCTCAAAGGCTAAATGGAATGGGAGGAATGAATTTACAAACAAAAGTAAGTTTGGTGCCCTGACAAGAAAGCTTCATTAGTCATGACTTTACATGTTTTTTTTACTAAAACTGAAAGCTTTTTTTCCAAAGAATGTTTACACTATTATGCAGATAAGTTTGGTAGGTCCAAATAAAAGAGAAGATGTCCAGCTTCCTGCGAATACAAAGTCTGTATGGGCCCTTTGTGTTAAACCTGGTACCAGGCTTGCACTACTTGCTTCTTTGGGGAATAAATTGTCAGTTATTAGGTGATAATGTTTCTTTTCTGTCTATATTTAAGTATTCTTAGATACCAATTCATTCTCTCCCTGAACAAATCTTTCTCTTTTTCTGTTGTTTATGTTGACCTTAGTACAGAAAGCAACACCACCACTGTCCTTACCTATGATCTGCTGGTAAAGTTTATGAGAATCTTATTAATGAAGGACAACATGAAAAATGGAAACTACGTGAGATGCAAAACCGCATCAGTGAGTAACCCTCTTTCTTATTATTTTTGTCTTAATGTCTTTACGGAGTTATATATTTTCCATTATATGATATGCTTTGGTATTTAGTTCAAAATAGGTCAAGATTACAATCCCTGATATACCGCTTGGACAAACTGTCCCTAATATACTATAGTGGATGAAAACATGTGGAAGATCGGAATGTCTGTCCTCAGTAACTCTGTGAGGCTCGTTAACGTTAATCTTGCATCTGGGTATGAGGTCCTATAATGCTTGTAGTTCTTAGTTACAGCCGGACCGGAACTTAACCACATACGGTTTGTGCCTAAGCCTATCATGTTGGGGGGGAAGAAACTGGGCCTCTTGATTCATAATGTTGTTGCAGTCTGTCACTGGGTGTCCATTGTTCGGGGCAGTGGGGTTTCTATCTGATTTTTTGTTCTATAGTCGGTCTAGTCTGAGTTTCCTATTTCACCTGCACAGTTTATGACGGTGGGGTGGCCTGGGCGACGGGTAAGCTGAGTTAACACACATTGATTGAGAGTCCTCACCACACACAGACACCCCCCCTTGGAGATTGAAGACACAGGGTCTAGCGTGATCTGCTGGTTGTACCCACTCGCGTTGGGGCGTCACGGGCAGCGTTCCGCGCAAGTGCAAGAGGGTATGGGAAGGTTCACAACCATTACTTATACTGAAGCGTAATGCGATTTTGTGCTGATCGCTTTCGGCTCGGGCGCAGACCTGTATTCACCACTTACGACGGTGGGTCCCGGGGTTGCCTCTCAGCAATTCCTTCGTCACCACCCCCACCCCCCCCAAACACCCTTGAGGACGCATCCACCAGCCCACCCCCCCCACGCCAACGCCCAACGCCCCACCTTTGTGTTTAACACCTTAGGTACACAGGCTTGCACTACTTGCTTCTTTGGGGAATAAATTGTCAGTTATTAGGTGATAATGTTTCTTTTCTGTCTATATTTAAGTATTCTTAGATACCAATTCATTCTCTCCCTGAACAAATCTTTCTCTTTTTCTGTTGTTTATGTTGACCTTAGTACAGAAAGCAACACCACCACTGTCCTTACCTATGATCTGCTGGTAAAATTTATGAGAATCTTATTAATGAAGCACAACATGAAAAATGGAAACTCGTTGAGATGCAAAACCGCATCAGTGAGTAACCCTCTTTCTTATTATTTTTGTCTCAATGTCTTTACGGAGTTATATATTTTCCATTATATGATATGCTTTGGTATTTAGTTCAAAATAGGTCAAGATTACAATCCCTGATATAATTGTGATTCTTATCGATTTTGGTGAAGTAGAACCTAATTTAAACTTATCAACACAGTTATTTCGGTGATTAATTATTTCTTTGATGCTTATATGACGCTTTGATTAATCGTTTGATGCTTATATGACGCTATGATTGTGATCGTTTAAGTGTTGGTTGTTAGGTTGAATTTTGTATTGTGTAAGCATATTCTTATTAGCTATAACAATACTTTTTGGGTCCTACACATATTCAATAGCAATTTTGTAAGATGTTTTGTTGTGACCTCATCATGAATTATAGAATTCATATTGATTTATCATCTGCTAATTGATTTATGTATTGATTTAACATCAAATTAAAGCTAAACCAAAGATAACCCAACGGCATGTTTTTGGGCTAATCAATATCTGCAGATCTCAGTTATTTGATTTACCACATGTATATTTTCCGGCTAATTATCATAATGCATATTAGTTTTTAACTTATTTTTTTTATCATTGATTTAGGGTTTTAGATTATTCATCATGATTAAAAATGATGTGCTTTTATGTTGTTTAGCTGATAAAGTTGGTAAATTTACACCATAAGATCAAAGCCGAATTCATCATTATTTAAAAATGTTGTGTTTTTATGTTGTTTACCGAATAAAGTTGGTAAATTTACACCATAAGATCAAAACCGAATTCATCATTATTTAAAATTCATAACTGTACAATATGATCTAAATCCGTTTTCAGTTGTATGGCAATGGAGAAATTTGATACTAATTATATGGGTTCAGGGTCAAACGTCTTTTCAATTGATTAACCACATCGGACGTTTTCATGTTCATGGCAAATCCTGCAATTTCTTAGACAATGTCGCTACTTTAAGCCATGTAAAACCGCATTAATTACTCTAATGATGGAATGTGATTCCCAGGTCTTAACTAAAGGATGGAAAATATGTGTTTGACACACCAACGTTGAATGTAGAATTGATGACACGACATACTTTAAGCTTCAAACTCTTATGTACAGGTAACTAGGTGCAATTTAAATTCAACAATTATTAATTTTTCCTTTATCATTACTCTTTTATGTAATAAAGATATCTGACTTTAATCTTTATTCAATGTAGACCCCCTAGCCTTGCTTGCTGCTAACGATGTGGTGCTTACCGGACTTTTGAAAAGTAAGCGATTAAGTTTGGCTGCAGATTTTATTTTTGTAAAATTCGACCCAATTAATTATGAATCTGTCGATTTGGGTTATGTTTATATCTCTAAATGGTAAAAGGATAAAAAAAATGGTTAAAAAGAACGGGTTGAAAAGTGGGTCATTCTCACCCGTCAACATGCAGCCACTGAAAAAATAAGGAGCGTTTAGGAACTTTGAATATCTAAAATGTATAATGCAGAGAGAATAATGGTTAAAATGTACCAATATCTAATATATATCGACAAATAATGTATGCATAGGGCTATCCTTAAGCCATATAAAAGTTGTGTTGCAATTCATATTTGTTCCTTTTCAATAGTAAAATAAAAGAGGGCTTAAAAGCTGATGACTGGGTAGATGCATGTATCCTTTAAAAGTTTTCAAATATTATTTTGCAATATGATATTGGTAGCAGGTTATATTGAATATTATTAAAAACTACACGAACTTCTCACGTGCTCTTGTGTCTGGGCAACTTCTTGGATTAGACGTTGGGTGCGTTCTTGAAGCAACTAATTGTTTCTCTCCTTCTGTATTTGATGTCATTATTGTTCTTTTTTCCCTTTTATATAGTAATATTAGTTAGTTTAGGATATTGTTTTTTTCCATTTTAACATATCCTAAAAAACTGATACTGAACAGATCCCGAAGCGAAGGATAGGAGACTGAGGCAGATGGGCTAACTGTGAGGCTTGAGGATAAAGAATGACTCCGGAAGTCGATGACGCACTCCGTGAGATGAGGTAAGATGAATTACTTGTTTTATGTATATATAGTTGACAAACACTTCTGTTTAATATTTTGAGAATTGGACATGCCAAAAATCCATTGATCATTTTGTGATGTATATATAAACCTTTTCTTGGGTTTTTTGCTCATTAGTTTAGCTAGAAATATTAAGAGAGTTGTTTTCATTGCTTCCTAATGTATCAGCCGATTTTATTGGGTCCTTATCAGACTGATTGAGACCTTCATCATTTCCCAGCTAATAGAGTTCTTCAATGTCGTTTTGCTTTTATTTTGTGATGCTTGCATAAATGTAGAATAAATTTTGATATAAAATATCAAAATCGGTGGGGGAAAACAGTAACACTATAGCGGGTCCAAACACATCAGGTTGATCCTTTTCCATGTTTTAGTAGTAACTGATATAACATATGATGATAATTGCCAACATTAACCATTATGACGTTAGCTTTAAACCATTAAATATGCGACCCATGTTTACTAGATATATATCATCCTTAACATTATGCATGTCGCATAACAAGTTTAAATCATTAATATATCTATATAGATTCATTGCGACTGCCTAGCTCTTCATCTCTAAAACAGTGTGTATAGTTTATTTATTTATGTTCCATGATGAGCTGGATTTAAACTTTATTTTGCTTTATCAAGACCATAGAAGGCATAAGTGATATTCGCGATGAGAGTGACTGGTATGGTACGCGGATAGTCATTAGGTATCTATCTGATTTTTCACACTAATCCTTGGTGGTAAAGGAGTCTTTGAAATTTTACTAACTTAATGTTCTTCATTTGAGCTTTTCAACTTAAGAGGGGGTTTGATCCATCCATTGTTCTGAATCACCTTTATCGCTTCGCTGCTTTACAGTCAAGTTTGAGTTGCAACATGGTTGGGTGAGTGGTTCTTAATTGGTTTTTTATTCTTCAGTTGTAAAGTTATCTAGAGGCCTTGATATTTTGGCTGAGATAAACAAATTATATAGTTCACAAGATGGGCCAACTGAACTTCTGACAATTGCTTTTTAAGCTTACCCAGACACCCCTAAGTTTTCTTGACACCTGACTTCTTATGTATAATTACCCTGGCAGTATTATTGATGGACAACCTAAGCAAATGGGCTTAAAGGAAATGCTTCTGGTAACTTTCTGGTAACTTACTATGACCTATCCCTTGACCTTTAAGTTTCGTTTGCTTATTGTTATAGATTAGTTGTAACACCCCCAAATTGGGTCGCAGCGGAATATGGGTTACCGGCGTGATACTTCTCAGATCAATAAACACAACAGATCTATATAGAACGACCAAAAAGACGTTGAAAACATACATTGATTTAACAAAGTAATTGTTACATAAGCCGAAGGCATAACTTGATCACTAATTGATCCAAATACAAAGATTTTCAGCCCATTGACAATAACAAAATTAAATGTGACAAAATCTTTAATGCATGAATCAAAATCAAAACCACCAATGTATCCATCGCACTCGTGTTAATTGATCCCCAGAAAAACATTGCTTATAAAACGTCAACAATAATGTTGGTGGAATTCATAGGTTTGATAAATCTTATATTTTAAAGGAACCACCAAGATCTCCCAATGTAATGATAATTGCAACAATCAGATATCATATAAATGTAATTTACGATGCTCTAAAGCTCATGACACTGATGCTTTGACATTATGGATGCCAAATATTAATGGCCTTTTTGCCGTGTGAGTTCGAACCCCTCAACATCCTATATTCGACATGTAAACGATCCGTTTCGCTAGTGATGAAGCTAATCACCCGAACGGGGTTGTCAACCCAATAGATCTATTTTAACATTCGCGCTCGACATTAACAGTTCTTGATGAGGGCTCAGATTGGGTTATCGCTACTTAGGCAACATTTAATCAAAATGCGAAAATAAACACTTGTTTCCAGTTGTAAAACATAGCATGTTTCACACTCTCCCAAAAACATGAGTAAAAACAAAAGCATGTTAAAATGTGGGGCTATGAACCACCTAGAGTTCTGAGAATTTCAAATATCGCAGATAAAATCGAATGCAACCGAAATTATCCATAAGGTCGTATAAGTACCGAGTACTTAATTTTTAACAACATGAATAAATCTAATAGTTTTTACATCGTACTATCGTTCGGGCTATCATGAAATAATAGGTCAGTGACATGACTTCAGAGTTAGGAACACTTAAAAATCGTAAATCCAACAACTCGTCAAACTCCATCGCCGAGAAGAGGCCTCATTATGAAACTCCCTAGTAATATAGTACTTGTGATAACCACATAGAATAATCTATATAGCACAATCACCAACTAAATGGTTTTTAGTAAATTGTGTATTAAGAAGTAAAACGTTTAACTAATTACCGTTTTATTATAGCAAAACTTTGGCGTAACTTTCGTGTTTTAAACCCGATTCTCGCCGTTTCTTATGTCCATTCTTTTCCGGTATCAAGACGAGTTTTTTATCATAAATTGACATTTTTGAATTTGGACCTACTGGGAAACAGTAAAAATTACTGTTCACATCAGACCCTATAATAAATTTTATCGATTAATTGTCGTAAATCCCGTAAACGTACGTAATTTTATTCAATATAGCTCATCCGTTTTTAGTGATTATTTCGAGGACGTTCCTCTTGTATTTGAAAGTTTCTATATATTTAAATGAGGTTTTACAAAAATATAACTTTCTGTCATGAATAGTAACTTTTATAAAATGAGTTTTATAAAAGTAATTTAATTGTCGTAAACTCGCAAAATTCATAACTCGTTCGTTATTAATAAAAAATTACGATTCTTATCATTTTGGATCCCAAAAAATATGTATATTTGATAAAATACCAACCCTTGCTGTTATAATTTTTATAAAAAATGTTTTTATAAAAATCCTTTACGACTTTGTTTTTTATTAACGTATAACGTCGTTTGTTAAAGCCTGTAATATAAACTTTTTCGTTATGTACTTCCGATTAACAAGTTTCTTACCTTTTCGGAATCGTCGTGAAATGTATTATCTTATAAAAACATAAAATAGATATGTTAAATGTCGAATTTTGGACAGAATGTTTATGCTAGTTTGTTAAGTCCATATATATCTTTGTTTTCATACTTTTCCACTTTTACATATAAACCATAAGTGTACAAGTGTATTTCTTCCAACATAACTTTATTTTAGTGTTCTATTAACATGATTAAAAGTCCACAATCAATATTAATCATGTCTTATGTATTTCTTTAAGTTGAAACATATTATGAAACTATGAAAACCCTAATTATCCCATAATCATGTTTACACCAAATCAACATGATACAATATTTTATCATTATTTTTAACATGATATATGTAATATCACAACATATATAAAAGTAATCCATATGATCATTTCAAGTTTAAATCTCATTTTCATGATAAAATCCTAAATGGTGATTTAAGCTAAATAGAAATATCATATGCATAATAATGAAAGATATAGCAACATAAAGAGTTTAAATGGACCTTATGGAGTATGATGAAGAGAATAAGTATTAAGACCCTTGTTTAGCCATAAAAAAAAAAAATAAAAAAAACCAAGCTTGCACTAATAAAACCCTTATTTTCTTAATTTTCTTAACAAAACCCACAATCTTGATTTCTTGCTTCAATACTTTAAATAATTAATGTCAACAAGGCTTCAAAATACTTAGGTATTTTAGATATGAATATGAAGTATGTAATAGGTTATAAAAATTTTGCATTGATAGCTTTGAATGGCTTTTTGAGCCCGAGCTCTATAGAAGAAAAAGGGATTTTGGTTTGATTTCCTTTAAGTTGTTGGTGATTTAAAAGTTACTTGGCAAATCTATGTTCTGTATAAAATATGTATAAATTAGTCAAGGGAACATAAGGAAGTCCTAGGGATGCCAAGTATTGGTAGGCATGGTCCTATAAGTCAATGTAGGAAAGGTATGGTCTTGCCATAAGAGGTATGGTGTATTTTGACCAAAGAAGGAAATGGTGTGAATACTTATCACATTTTCATGTATAAACTTGTATCGGGATACAAGATTTATCGGAATAAAAAGATATTACATGAATAAACTTTATGTAATTTTGTGAATTGGGTATAAAAGTGAGTAATTTTGTTGAAGCGTAGAAAAAGTTTTTGTGTTCCGGGAGCCTAAACGCAAGTGTATCGCGAAGCGTATACACATTACGTATCGATAAAAATAAAATGAACAAATTTAATAAATAGCCCTCAAAATAATTTTATAACCCTTGCTTGATGTAAATATTTAATTGTTTGATGCCCGTTTACATAGAACTCTCATTTTTAGCTTAATACGCGATTTACACTTAAATTATGAAATCACAAGAAACCGCGTACAACATTAAAAATAAATAGTATATTTATCGACGTCATCAATGACTTGAAAACACAAGGGTGTTAATAGATTTCTATTTCCCCACCGTTAAACGCGCCTTGTCCGCAAAGCTTAACGACAGCACTTGGACACTACGTGCGGTCTTGTGAAGAGGAGTGGGTGACTTCTTCATTGAATTGGGTCTTCAACGCTCCCACGTATACACAGTCCTCTCTTGGAGTCCCATCGAACTATTACCAAAGGATCCGACATTCTCTTCAACCGTTAACTTCTTGGCCCACTATCTCTAAATTCTTTAAAATTTTTTCTATCAAAACATTCAATCTAATTTTCTTTTTTTCCTACCGGCTCCTCAACAAAATGAAGTTTTGCAGCCAGATAAGTCCATCCAACGGTAACACTAATGGTTCGACGCATGACAATTTTTCAATTAGATACATGAACTGTAATTATGACTCTGCTCAATTCTTCTTCTTCCTGGAAGTTCAAGCTTGTAAGCAACCTCTCCAACCCTTTCTAACACCTTAAAAGGTCCAACATACCTAGGGTTTAACTTCCCCCATTTGCCAAAACGTACGACCCCTTTCCAAGGAGAGACCTTAAGCATGACTTTGTCTCCAACTTGGAATTTGGGTTTTTAGTTAGGGTTTTAGACCATTGGCTACGTTTCAAGTCAAGCGTAAGTAAACTCTTCTTCGATGCACAGAGCTAAGCTTGCATTCTCTGTTTGATCTGGATGATTTTCTCAGTGGTCTCTTGGATCAGTTCTGGACCGAGTATTTGAGCTTCTCCAACTTCAGTCCAACAAACAGGTGAACGACACTTCCGACCATAAAGTGCTTCAAAGTGCTGGCCTTGGATTGCTAGCGTGATAGCTATTGTTTATATGAGGAACTCGACCAATGGCAAATGGTTAACCAACCCTTTCCAAAGTCGAGTTGCACATAGCCGCGCCGATATCCTCGAGAAGTTTTTGAATGGTCCTCTCGCTTTGCCCGTCTGTTTGTGGATGGTACGGCAGTACTCATATCCAAATTTAGTACCCAAAGCGTTCTGAAGTGACCTCCAGAAATTGGATGCGAATCTCGGGTCACGATCGCTAAATGATCATACGGTTATCCCAACCTTTGACCACCTCCTTTAGGTACAATCTTGCAAGTTTATCCAAAGGATCGGTCTCTCTCATTGGTGTGAAGATCGCAGACTTAGTGAGTCGGTCAACGATCACCCAAATTGTGTCATAGCCTTGAGATGTCTTAGGAAGTTTCGTGACGAAATCCATAGTGATGTTATCCCACTTCCATTCGGGTATCTTGGGTTGTACCAACAATCCTGATGGCCTTTGATGTTCGGCCTTGACTTTAGCACAGGTCAAGCACTTGTTAATAAAGTTGCTATGTCAGGCTTTCATTTGGGCCACCAATATAACTTCTTCATGTCGTGGTACATTGTCGAACCACCCGGAATGAAGAGTATTTGACTTATGTATTCGTGCATGATCACAGGTCCAATCGCCATAACAAGGTAACCAACTCCCTGCCATTGAGGCCACAGGGTTCCATCCGGACAACGTGTACCAACTTTTGTTCTCTAATAGCTTCTGGAAATTTAGCATTTTTCAACCAAATTTCCCCCAACGTCTTCACGTTCTTAATGTGCTCTAAGGTTTTCGCGCTTCGATCTGAGCATATTAAGATTCGATTGGGAAGGTCCAAACTAATAGTCCCTAACCATAGGGAACCTTAGCGGATGGGTTCCTCATTCTTTTCTTATTCTATTATATCTTTTGTACTTGATTTTTTATTTTTTAATTCTTTGTTATTGTTTTCTAAATTATCTTTTCCTGCTTAAAGCGTCAGCAACACATTTGCTTTCCTGGGTGAAAAAACGAATATCGCAATCGTAATCACATAGCAACTCTAACCATCGTCGTTGCCTCATGTTCAACACTTTTTGATTAAAATGTGTTGCAAACTTGTGATCAGTGAACACCGTACACTTAGTTCCATAATAAATACTGTCTCCAATCTTTGAGAGCGAACACCACTGCTCCAAAGTGTCTAAATCATGAGTTTGTATATTCCTTCTGCGATGAATCTTCAACTGGCGGGATGCATAAGAAATCACTTTTTCTCTCTGCATCAATACAGCGCCCAAACCTTTCTTCGAAGCATCGCAGTATGCGATGAAATCTTCGCTTCCTTCAGGTGAAATTGCAAGATTGGTGCACATGCAACAACTTTTTGCTTCAACAGTTTGAAAACTGCTTCTGTGTTATCGCCATTTTTTTCAAACTTAACCTTCTTCTGGGGTGAGCTTGGTCATAGTTTTGTGCCGATTCTTCGAAAACCCCTTCAAATGAATCTTCGAAATAATCGCGTCAAAGAACCTAAAAATTGACGAATCTCCGTTGGTGACTTAGGAGAACACCAAATCTTTAATGGATTTCAATATTGGCTGGAATCCCACAGAATTCCTTCACTAATCGATCACGTGACCGAGGAACTCGTACCTTTAGGAATCGCAAAATTCAACATTTGGAAAACTTGGCATACAACTCCACCTCTTAACAATTCTAAGATTAGCTAAGTGTTCTTCGTGAAGTTGATAGATGGATTTGTTTCAATATATTGTTTTTTAATTATTGCTTTTTTGCTCCTTCGAATATATCAAATATCGTCAATAAAGACAATTTATACGAATTTATCCAGATATTGGGAGTGCATACCGGCGATTCATAAGGTCCATGAATACGGCAGGTGCGTTTGTCAAACCAAACGGCAATAACTTGAAATTTCCGAATTCCCCTAACGAGTTCGAAGGCAGTCCTTCGGAATGTCTTTCTTCTCGAACCCTCATTGGTGATAAACCAGATCTTAGTCAATCTCGAGTAGACACTCGACCTTTGGAAGCTGATCAAATAGGTCATCCAATTCTTGGGATCGATAACGTTCTTCACCGTTTAATTTTTTAGTTCCCGGTAATCAATGCACATCCGAATGACCCTCCTTTCTTTTTGACAAACAGACCGGAGCTCCCCAGGTGAGGAACTGGCCATATAAAGCCTTTTGTCGATAGCTCCTTCAATTGCTCAGATAACTCCTTCATTTCGGAAGGCAGCCAATTCGTTAAGGTCGCCCGAGCTACCAGGTGAGCGACCAGGTGACCGAAATCATATTGAAACTCCACTTGTCGAGTCGAAGGAAGACCCGGCAAGTCCTCAGGAAATACTTCAGGAAAGTCCTTGAACTAGTTTGTAACGTCTCAAGTCGTCCTTCTTCCTCCGCAGTTTTTGGTCCGATTGTCTTCAACCTCTTTTGTAGTGAATCTCCAAAGAAGACAGAAATCCTTTTTCATTGTACTTCTGTGCTTTTAGTGCACGAAATGATGTTTAATCGTGTCACACTTATTCCCTGAGTACTATCCGTCAACCTAGTGGATGATATAAGGTTTTTATTTCCCCAGGGAATGCGAACAATCGTCTCAGCACACACGAATGACCGCTTGGTATTTCGCCAACCAATCCATACCGATTATAGCGTCAAAACTACCAAGTTCTACAGGCATAAGTTTAACATGGAAAAAAAAAAAAATTGGTGGATTTATGGAAGTTTAATTGAGCAAACCCTTAAGTAAGTGTTTAAAACCCAATTCCCTCTCCATCATCTAGTTCGACCTCATAATAATGATCTAGGGTAGATGTGCGTGATTCAAATTTGGGAGCTAAAATGTAGTAGACCACAAAACATTGATCGCACCCGTATCAAAACAAGATAATAAGCCATAAACGGTTGTTTAGAAGGACCTACCCGCAACGACATTGTCTGGAGTTTGCCCCCGCATTTCCAACCACGTACACCTTTGCTGAGCTCCTGTCCATTCCCAGCTTGATTACCACGGTTGCCTTTTGTTGTGTTTTTCATCCTTGGACAATCCTTCTGGAATGTCCCTGAACTCCGCACGTCAAAACAATTAAGTTTTTTACCCGATCCGTGCCCTTCTGTTGTTATGGTGTTGGCATTTCCTGCACTCGACAGTCACGGGCGATGTTGACCATATTTTGTTGCATTTATAGCACTTTGGACACACGGACCCGTCATGGTGGAATTGCACTTTGAGCATTAGGGTCTAGATCCCCCTTATGGTTTTATCACCCATCCATCAGTGTAAGCCCTGTCGGTGTTTTTTGCCTCTTGTTTTGTTGTTGTTGTTGGTTCTGTTTGTTTCGAGGAAGTGTTTTCTAACTTCCTCTTGTTTTCACAGCTTGCTTTCTTCCGCAGGTAATGACACTCTAGTCCATCAGTTCAGTGGCCATTTCAATGCCTCTTTGCATTTCTTGGTTTTGAACTACTATGTTTCCATGGATCATGTCGGCAATCTCCTGACATACCTATCAATTTTTGTCCTGACCCTCAGGGAACATCCTCACACAGAGACGTGCTAGCCTGAAAACATTGGTTGTATTTTGCCACATCAGTACCATATTACCTTCAGTTCCACCAATTCCGCCTCAAGCTTACTTTTCTTCATTTCGTTTTCGTGACAATATTAGTCGGTCCAATCTTCTTCCTAGATCGACCCAAGACATTGAAAGCCAACATCATGAGTAACATCATAACATGGGAATTCCACCAGGTTAGAGTAACTTGATTGCTAAAAGAGTACAAGTTGAGAACTTGACATGGTTCTCCACCGAGCAGTTGCTTATTCGGAAGACAGTCTCCATTCTTTCAAACCATTGGGTTAACTCAACCACTCCCTCGGTGCCCTTGAAATACAGAGGTTTGCACTTCATGAAATCCTGGTAAGTGCACTCTCGGGCAACGCGTTCAGATCCCCTGACACCCGTTCCTGAAGAATGGCTATCAGTGCCATTCCTGGTTGCGTCACGTGCGGCCAAAGCGGCACTGACACCTTCGTTAATCATAGCTTGGAGTTGGGCATTTGTGACCGTAGTGGTTGTGGCTGCTGTTGGGTCTGTTGTTGTTGTGACCGGCGTTGACCTTGTAGCTCTTTTTGGTGCCATTTTCTTCAATCACAAGAAAATACAATATCCGTTAGATTTCATAAAATCATAACCATGACATGACATATCCATCATAAATAAAATAAGATCACATCGCACTGTGACCAGAAGAAATACTTATATAAGAGTATATTATATAAGGCTCTTATTGTAATATACGTAATATATTATAACCACGTATATCAATTATGAATGCATCTAGTCCAACCAACTAATGCAACAAGTAGTGTATGCATGAATGTATGCACATATGTATGTCCCGTGTAAAACCCTTTGTATGAATTCAATGTTTGAAAACGGTTATAGTCCAGCAAAAACATTTGACCTGGTTCTCTATAACCTTGGCTCTTGATACCAATCTGTAACACCCCCAAATTGGGTCGCAGCGGAATATGGGTCCGGGGCGTGTTACTTCTCAGATCAATAACACAAGATATATATAGAACGACCAAAAAGTCGTTTGAAACGATACTTGTGATTTAACACAGTAATTGTTTTAAGCCCGAAGCGATAACTTGTATCACTTGATCAAAATACAAAGAATTTCACCCATGACACATAACAAAAGAAATGTTACAAAATCTTATAATGCATGTCAATCCTAATAAAACCACCAATGTATCCATCGCACCTCGTGCTATATTGATCCCCTGAAAAACATTTTGCTTCTTAAAACGTCAACAATAAGTTGGTGAATTTCAATAAGTTGATAAATCAATAATTGTAGGACCACAAGTATCTCCAATGTATGATAATGCAACATGCAATATCATAGTAAATGTTTAATTACGGTTCTCTAAGCTCATGACACTGATGCTTTAGACATGAATGGATCCAAATTAAATGGCCTTATTGCCCTAGTGAAGTTCTAACCCGCAACATCCTATATTCCGACAATGGTATAACGGTCGTTTCGCTAGTGATAGCTAATCACCCAACGGGGTTTCAAACCCAATAATCTATTTATAACATTGCGCGCGCCGTAATTAACAGTCATGATGAATGGCTCAGATGGGTTATCGCTACTTAGGCAACATTAATCATAATGTAAAAATTAACCACTTGTGTCGCAGTTGTAAAACATTGCATGTTTTCTCACCCCCAAAAACTTTGTAAAACCAAAGCAATTAAAATGTGGGGCTATGAACTCACCTTGAGTTCTGATAATCCAAACAATCGCAGATAAAGTCGTTACCGTAAAAAGATCGAAATGCCCCCAAAAAACACAAACCAAAATTATCATAGGTCGTATAAGTATCGAGTACTTATTTTAACAACATTGAATATCAATCTAATAGTTGTTACATCGTACTAGTTGTTTCGGCTATCCTTAATTAAAGAGGTATGACATTACGTTCGAGGGAGTAGAGGACACTTTCAATCGTAAATCCAACAACAAAAAAACATAAGCTCGTCGAAACGATGAGAACGCCATCCGAAGAGGCCTCATTATGAAACTCCCTAGTAATATAGTACTTTGATAACCACATAATATTCTATATAGCTCAATCACCAACTAATGGTTTTAGTAAAATTGTGTTTAATAAGTTAAAACGTTTATAATTACCGTTTTTAGCAAAACCGGCGTAACTTTCGCGTTTTAAACCCATTTCTCAGCGTTTCTTATGTCCATCTTTCGTATCAAGACAGTGATCATAAATTGACATTTTTGAATTTTGGCCCTACTGGTAACAGTAAAAATTATACTGTTCACATCAGACCCTAATGTATAATATTTTTAATCGATTTAATTGTCTAAATCCCGTCAACGACGTATTTATATTCGTTATAGCTCGTTTTTAGTGTTCTTTCGAGACTTCTCTGTATTTTAAAGTTATAAATTTATATGAGTATTACAAAAATAGAACTTTCTGTCATGATATAACTTTTATAAAAATAGTTTTATAAAAGGTATATAATTGTCGAAAACTCCGAAATTCATAAAACCCCTTTCCCCCCCCCCCCTTTGGGTTCGTTATTAATTGGAAAATTACGATTCCTTATCATTTTGGAATCCTAAAAAAAATGTATTATTTGATGTTAAAAATTACGCAACCCTGCTGTTTTAAAAATATTTTAAAAAAATGTTTTTATAAAAATTCTTTACGACTTTTTTATTAACGTAATAACTCGTTTGTTAAAACGTAACTTTTATTCGTTATTAAATATAGCCGTTTAAACAAGTTTCTTACCTTTATCGGAATCTTGTGAAAGTATTATAATTATCTTATAAAAATATAAAATGGATATGTAAAAATTCGAATTTTGGACAGAATGTTTAGGCTAGTTTGTTAAGTCCATATATATCTTTGTTTCCATACTTTTCCACTTTTACATATAAACCATAAGTGTACAAGTGTATTTCTTCCAACATAACTTTATTTTTAGTGTTCTATTAACGAATGATTAAAAGATCCCACAATCAAATTAATCAGTCTTATGTATTTCTTTATCTTAAAACATATTAAGATACTATAAAAACTCTAATTATCCCATAATCATGTTTACACCAAATCAACATGATACAATATTTTATCATTATTTTTAACATGATATATGTAATATCACAACATATATAAAATAATCCCATATAACAATTCAAGTTTAAATCTCATTTTCATGATAAAATCCTAAACTGGTGAATTAAGCTAAATAGACATATCACTTAATTCATAATAAGTAGATATACAACATAAAAGAGTTTAAATGGACCTTATGAAGTATGATGATGATGTAAATAAATACTAAACCCTTATTTAGCCACAAAAACCAAGCTTGCACTTAATAAACCCTTATTTTCTTAACAAAACCAAAAATCTTATTTCTTGCTTCAATTCTTTAAATAATTACTCAAGGCTTCAAAATACATATGATGGGTATCCTTCAGAATGATAATAATTTATTGTAAATAGGTTTATAAAAATTTTGCATGGTTGCTTGAGATGGCTTATTGAGCCCGTGACTCTATAGAAGAAAAAGGGAGGTTTTTGGTTGATTTCTTTAAGTGTTGTGATTATAAGTGAACTTCTACTATGTGCATCGAAAACAGATGTAAAATGAGTCAAGGAACATAAGAAGTCCTGAGGGATGCCAGGATGGTAGGCATGGGTCCTAGGAATCAAAGTATGGAAGGTATGTCTTGCCAAATGAGTATGTGTGAATGACCAAGGTGTAATCCTTATCTCTCAATTTTCATGTATAATCTTGTTAGGTATACAAGATTTTTGGAAATAATAAAT
>BQNB010017413.1:1410-43910 GCA_026074375.1 Tanacetum coccineum | reverse complement strand
GAGGGTGTGACAAGTGTTACTTAGGCAATAATATTGAGGCATAGCATACAGTTTTAGTACTTGCGTCCAAACATAAAAATAGCATGTATCTCCCCCTTGGAGTTTGTAAAACAATTAATAAGAAAAAGGGGCTATGAACGTACCTTTTAGCGATACAACAAATGTCAATGGAATAAACGTCGGGAAATGTCGAGAAATCCTAGATGCAACCTAAATGTAACGTCGCATTTTAGAATATAAAAATATTACGCAACAATCATAAATAAGTTTTTATAAAATCTTTTATAAAATAGTTGGCATTGTACACTAGTAGATTAGTTTTTATAAAAATATTTGGGCCCAAAGTATTTGTCTAACTTAACAATTATATGACCAAAAATAAGTACCCAAAGTAATACTTGTAAGCGCAAAACAAGTATTCTAATTAATTAGTATAAGCTCAATTACATATATCCATTTTAGTGTTTAAAAGTCCAACTACAACTTCACGGGCCCGTATCTCCTCATCCGTAAATGGTATTGTTTTGGTTTTACGCTTACGGAAAGGTAAATGAGTCTAGTTTACAGATTTGTGGGCCACACAGTTTCAAAATTTTCGTTAAATATGTGAAATTACCATTTTACTCTTTGTTACCAAAACTGATTTTTCATAGATTTTTACTACCTCGAGAAAACAGACGTATATCCAAAATCGTACATCCGTTGAGGTCGATCCAAGCGCAAAAATTTAAGTTAACCTGTTATCTACAAGTTTTAGTTTGACAAAGATGGTGGTTTCTATACAAAATTTTAAAGTTATAGCCCAATTAAAATCTGTGTGCGGTTTCCGACCACTTTCACAGTTTATTTTGTAGAAAATTCATTGTGTATCGATACACTTCGATTCACCCGGCCAAATGAAGCTAAGACATAGGCCTAGGTGTCTATATTTTTTTCAAATCGTCACAGGTCACCAATATTTTCATAACATCCTCTAAACATACTGATCTAAAATAGTCCCTTTAACAAAGTTGCAAATCCACTTTCATCAAGTTTTCTAGCCCAAATTTTTTATGTACTTTGCCATAATTTATACCAATGTTCAATAAAGTGTAAAAATAAATCTCAAATACAGAAAGTTCATCAAAATTATACAAAGAGATTTTACAAGAAATTAGAAATAGGATAACTCTTAAAATATGATGAAAATAAGAATAGTAATACAATAATCAACCCAACAATTTTTTCTATCTTCTTCAACCCACAATAAATTTTTAACCTAACTAAAATACTCTTGCAAGGAACCTTTTTAACCCATGTGAACACTATATAATCTCATGGAGAGTATAACCAAAACCCTTGAATAATGATGCTTCTTGATGATGTTTTGAAGTGATTGGAACCAAGAATGATAACTAGCTTTGATAGGCTTCAACTCTTGAATAATATTACTTGAGATTTCTTGATGAAAATGGTATAGTGGTGGTAGCAATGAGGGCTGAGATGATTCACCACATCAAGATGAAGCCTTGAATGAAAAACAACCAAGAGGCTTATTAAGGATGATGAAGTAAGCCTTTTTTAGTGTTATTCTTGTGTTAAACAAGATTTTTGAGTGGTGGATTATGGTGGTTTGATGGTGGCTGGATTTTTGGAGTAGAGAGGAAGAGAGATTTGTGTTTTTAGTGAGAGAATAATGAGAGAATAGTGTAGGAGGAGAAGTAAAGAAAAAGAAAAGAGAAGAGAGGTGATTGGTAGGATAGAAAGTGTTAGCCTTAAAATATGTCGACTTATACGGAATTACATTAGTTAACAGGTTACTATATACGTAAGGACTAGAAATGACAATATAGGATAGGTAGGCGTATTTAACCCTCTCCTTACTTCCAAGGAAGGGTGAGGATAATCATTTGTATCATAAGTTGTGTGTGTTTTTCTCTCTCTAGACACACACATCTTTCTCTCTCTAGTTTCTCTCTCTAACCTCTCTCTACAATTCTTCCTATTTTTTCTCTTGTTTCTTATCTTTGATTCTTGTTAACATGGTGAAGTGTAATGATATCTATAACACCCCGTGTTTTAGGGTCATTTACGACGTCAATAAATTCACTATTTATTTTTAGTATTGTACGCGTTTGCTTTTAATCGTAATCGTTCAGTTAAATCGCGTAAGCTAAAAATGATCATTCAATGTAAACGGGCATCAAACAATTAAATGTTTACATCAAGCAAGTGTTAAGTAATTATTTTGAGAATAATTATTAACTTTGTTCATTTTATTTTATTGGTTACGTAAATTGTTTACGTTTCGCGATAAAATTTCATTTAGGTATTCCCGGAATCACCAAAATTAATCTACGCTTCAACGAATACTCATTTTTATTTCCAATACTCAAAGTTTATAAAACTTTGCCCATGTTAGTCATATGTGGCCGAATATTTCATGAGATAATCAAACAAAGACTTACAAATTCTCAAGTGTACACATTCTAAATAAAACTACAACATATTCATTTCAAATAATACTTGCACCTTTTCACCTAGATATTTTTATTAGTCTTTTCATTCCTTATTTCCATGGGATAATCACCATCTAAGGGAACATAGAAACACTAGTAATAAAAATGAAACATGTACAAGTATGGGATTAATAAGACTTAGTACATGACTAGTGGTTTTGACCACTAGTCATCCCTTGTTTCCCTCATCTTGCCGCCCCCTTGACCAAATAAGCTTTTGGTATTTGTTATATCAACTTTGACTAGCTCTTGTACATATAAGTCTTGCATACTAGTGATAACATACACACAACACTTTTCCTTATCAAAAATTAACTCATTCTCTCTTTTTGCTCTATCCCAACCCACGTCCAAACCCTAAAACTCATATACAATCCATAAAATTTTATTTGTAACACACACATACATTCCTACATAATATCTAAGATATCCCAAGGATGATTTGAAGGCTTAGTTAGGTCTTTACAAGGGTTAAGCAAGTAAAAGGAAAGATTAGGGTTTCAAACTAATCTAGGGTTTTCAAGACTTGCAAGCTTTGGTTTAATATCTAAACAAGGGTTTAAATATTATTGTTCATCATATTACATCATCATAAGGTTATCTAAGACTCTTTATGACTTTACATTTATCATTTTATGCTTATGTAAGTCTATGTAGGAAAATCACCATTAGGATACTTTTAAACATGAAAGATGAACTTGTACTTGTGATCATGATTGTGTATACTTTTATTCATGTTATAAAGTTGTTAATATCATAATATGATGGTAATATAAGTATTGTATCATGTTGGTTTAAGTGTAAAAAAAAGTGTATGTATAAACTAGTAAGTAAAAGTTACTTAAGAAAGTTTATAATTTAAGAGCATTGTTAAGGACTTGTTATCTTGGACATTTGGAATGATGGACTTAAGGACCCTAGGAATGTAATACATGTGATATATAGTATTGTAAAGGATTTGTAACAAAGTGGCTAAACAAGAAAGTTATAAAATCAAGCCTAAACATGTTTTTAAGAAAAATAGCAAAACATTCTGTTTGAATTCGAAAATAAAAGTATTTATTTTATATTTATATAACATACTACGTCTCATGACGATTCCAAAAAGGTAAGAAACTCTAAAAACGGATTAATAACGAATAAGATACGTAGTTTACATGTTATACTTTAATTAAACGCATTATAAAAGAAATTTTATAAAAGCAAGTTATAAAATACTTCTGATATATAAAGTTTATTATTTTTATACACAGATAGAACTTATTTTTAGATACAAAAAATTTGAATCATAATTTTTGGATCAATAACGAAGGAGTTATGAATTACGCGAGTTTATATACTTAATGTATAAAAATACTTTTATAAAAGTTACTGAAAACATTATTAATATGATAGAACTTTTAATAACAAAGACGTGCTAGAAAGAATCACTAAAAACGGAGCTAAAACGAGTAAAATATGACATTTACGGGTTTTACGATAACTAAATCAATAAAAAAGTACTGTTCCAACTCAGTATGTCAAAAATAGTGAAAACTAATATTTTGATAAACTCGTCTAATACGAAAGCGTGGACATAAAAAAACGAAAGAAACGGGCTTAAAAAACGAAGAAATCACGTCGTTCTTCCTGCTATTGAGAATTTATAAATCGTTTAACTTTATAAATATAATTTCACAAACATGATTAGATGGTGATGTAGCTATATAGAATTGTATATGGTATTAGTTATTCAAAGTTCTTAGTACTTATACGACCTATATTGGATTAGGTTGCATTCGATCATTATCGTGACGCATTTTCAGTGATATATTTGATTATCATTCACTCAAGGTGAGTTTCAAAGCCCGCAAGACGTTTTACATTTTTAATGATTTACATAGATTGGGGTGAGAAACATATGCTGTTTTTACAATTGGACGCAAGTGGACATTTTACATTACGATTACGTGTTTGCCTAAGTAGCGATAACCCTGTCTGAGCCCCTTATCATGAACTGTCAATTGCTAGTATAGTGAGCACGAATGTTATGAATAGATCTATTGGGATTGACATCCCCGTTCGGGTGATTAGCTATCACCACAGGACAAAACGAACGTATACCAGTCGGGACATAGGATGTTGCTGTTTAGGAACATCATCACGGGCAACTGTTGGTAATTTATATTGCCTTGTCATACATGTTCACTTTAAGTGTCAGAGCTTAATAAAAATGTAATTACATTTTATGAAGTTTGCATCTGTTGCATATCATGGGAAAATCTTGTCGTATCCTACATTATACTTTACAAACTAGAATTCCACTTCAACAATTTGTTGACTTTAAAGCAATTGTTTTTCAGGAGGTCAATAAGCAAAGGGTGCAAGGGAACATTGTGGTTATTAATATTTGGATGTCAAGTTCAATGAAGATTTGGTTCATTTCATTTTGGGATATTATATAAGACTATAATCTTTGTTATTGGAACAATGAACAAGTAAAGCTTTAGGATTTTATAAACAAAAAACGCTGTGTTTAAATCCAATGTATCAGTTTAAACGACTTTTTAGGGTCTTCTATATTATACTTGGTGGTTTTTTCTTGATCTATGAAGTAACGCTCCCCAAACCATATTCCGATGCGACCATTTGGGGTGTTACATATTGGTATCAAGGAGCCACAGGTTATATAGAACACCAGGTCAAAAATGTTTTTGCTGGACTATAGACCTTTTCAAACATTGCATTCATAACAAAGGGATTTTCCATGGGAACATATATCATACACTACTTGTTGCATTAGTTGTTAAGACTAGATGCATTAGATTGATATACATGTTATGGAATAATATGTATATTACTATAAAGAGTCTTAATATTAAATACTTAATTATAAGCTGATTTAGGATTTTCAGATACTGTTAATGTGATTCTGAGATTCCACGTTACATACACTGATGTGTCCAGTCCATTTGGAGGGTTGTCAGACATCGGATCTCCGGGGGTCGATGGACCACTCGTTATGCCAGAGGATCATATGCATATGTGGTAGTTGCTTTTCAGGCCCCGCCATCTCCTGATTACGTGTCGGGTCCTGAGTACCCACCTTTACCAGACTTTGTTCCAGAGCTGGTTTATCTAGAGTTTATGCCACCAGAGGATGAGGTACTCCCAGCTAAGGAGCAGCCACTACCTACTGCTGTCTTACCTACTGCTGATTCACCAGGCTATGTTCATGAGTCAGATCCTGAGGAGGATCCGGAGGATGATGATGTTGAGGACCCTAAGGAGGATCCTGCTAATTATCCTGCCAACGGAGGAGACGATGGGGTAATTGGTGGGCTAGGAGAGTCATCCGAATGATGACAAGGATGAGATTTGAATTATGAGGGGATGAGGAGGAGGAGGAGCACCCAACTCCTGCCGACTCTACAACTGTTGCTTTACCAGCTGTTGATCATGCCCAGTTGCTGAGGAGACTGAGCCGTTTGAGACCGACGAGTCTGCGGCCACACCACCACCACATCCTACTTACCGCGTTACTGCTAGGATATCGATCCGAGATGAGCTACCTACACCATTTTGGTCTGATATAGAGGTTGTCATACTCCTTGCTATACCTACTCCACCACCATTACCAACTTCCCTATGGGTCATCAACCACTACCATCAGATCCTCACCACCACTACATAGCATCACCAGAAAACGTTGGAGGTGTTGTGGGTTTGGGGTTTGGCTTGATATACCATCACCACCTGCTAGTCCTATTCATCTGTTAGGCTATCGAGCTGCCATGATCCGGCTGAGAGCTGAGGCCCCATCTACTTCCCATTCACTACTATTACCACCACCCATCATACTCTCCCACACCAGATCAGATGCACCATCATCGGGGACACCACCACTTCTACCCATACCGCTACCTACTTCATCACCACCTTTGCATCTACTCTTTACAGACCGTAGAGCAGATAAACCCGAGGTTACCTTACCGCCTCGGAAGAGGTTAGGTATCCCTCTTGGCCCTAGGTACGAGGTCGGAGAGAGCTCGTCTGCTGCTGCTGCTAGACCTCCTGGAGGTTTCAGGGCGCAGTATGGTTTTGTTGCTACCATGGACAAGGAGATTATGCGGGATCTAGAGAGAGATGTCGGTTATGAGATCACTAACACTTGGGATGAGATGCTGGTAGACATGCCAGGGGCACCAGCGACTGATGACACAAAGTTGGGTCGACGATACAAGTTTACCACTGGGTTAGCAAGAACAACAGACGAGAATCCTATATGAGGTTAGATAATGAGCAGTCTGAGCGAAAGCTGATGGCTGGTAGGCTCAACATTCTGTATAGGGATAGGCATGCACATGCTCGTACTACTAGGCTCATGGAGGCTAAGGCCAGGATGTTTCGAGAGGCTTAGGGATGATCCATGGATGCGAGTGACCTTGCGTGTGCTGAGGTTATGTCATTATGTACTCATGTTGGTAGCACAGCAGACAGTGATTACCAGTTACAGGCAGCGGGACCCACAGGAAGACAGGCGCAAAAAGCTCATTGAGCACTAAAACTCTAGCTGAATGAGGCTTCAGACCCCAGATGGACAAAGTTTGAGAGGCAGAGGGACCCGCTAAAGGTCTTAACACACAGCCCGATGCACCAGAGTGAGGCCGGAAGCAGTTTCAATAGATCATGTTATGGCTAGTTATTTTGTACAGCCTACTAAGTATTACGGGTAACTCCCGGCTAGTATGGCTTTAGGTTGTATATTTTATCTTGTAACCTAATCGTTGTGATCATTTTGTATCTGAACCAATCATGTATGTTTTCCAATTATATATGAAATGGTGGTATTATGTCATGTCTGTAATCGAATTTATTATGAATGAATGTCGATTTAGCTACACCATTGTTAATTTTTAATTCGTTGATATTTCACTATGTGTTGTGATCACTCTTTACTTATTTGTATATGTCATGTCATGGTTTATGAATTTTGCAAATCTAACAGGGTATTATATTTACTTGTGATTGAAGAAAATGGCACCAAAAAGAGCCAACGAAGGTCAAACACAGCCCCAAAAAAACAACCACACTCAACATCGTCTCAATGCCCAGCTTCAGGCAATATTGACCAATGCATTACTGTCTGCTTTGGCAGCATGTGATGTTGACATAAATACGAAAGCATGATAGCCATAAATCGGACGGTGTTAAGAAGGACTTTAATGAACTGCCCATGAAGTACTTACACATGACTTTCTTAAATGTCAACCATATAAACTTCAAAGGCACGGAAGGAAATGCCGGTCTATCTTATCTCAATGGTTTGAAAGGGAAATGAGTCTGTTTTCCCAACATCATAATTGAACAGTTGTGAATCAAGTCCAAGTTTGCTTACTGCACACAATCATTTAGTTACTTTAACATGGTGGAACACTCATGTCAAGACAGTTGGTCATGATGCCGCTTACGGTATGCCTTGGAAAACACTCATGAAAATAATGACTAACAAATACTGTCCTTGGAAAACACTCATGAAAATAATGACTAACAAATACTGTCCTTGAAATGAAATCAAGAAACTAGAAATGGAGATTTGGGATCTGAAGGTGAAGGGTACTGACTTGACAAGTTATACCCAACGCTTTTAGGAATTGGCATTTGTGTGCGGGAGGATGTTTCTAAAGAAATCTGAAGAAAATTGCAAATAGTCGTGTGGTACTCCCTACATGATATAGGAGTGTAGTGGCGTCTTAAACCATACAGATAATGCAAGATGCAGTTGAAATCGCAACCGAGCTAATGGATAAGAAAATTTGCACTTTTGCTGAATGCCAGACAGAGAGTAAAAGGAAGTTTGAGGACACCTCAAGGAATACTCAAAACCAACAACAACAACAGAACAAGAGGTAGAACACTAACAGGGCTTATACTGCAGGGACTGGTGAAAAGAATCAATATGGGGGGATCTAAACCCCTATGCTCAAAATGCAACTATCACCACGATGGTCCATGTGCTCCTAGATGCTACAAGTGCAATAAAGTCGGCCATCTGGTCCATGACTGCAGGAGCACTGCAATCGCCAACAATGCTAACAATCAGAGGGCGACTAGGTCGGTTCAGAAGCCTACTTGCTATGAGTGTGGAGTTCAGGGACATTTTAAGAGGGAATGTCCAAAGCTGAAGAACAACAACAACCGTGGTAACCAAGTTGGAGTGGCAATGCTCCAGCCAAAGTGTATGCGG
The DNA here is from genome assembly GCA_026074375.1 of Tanacetum coccineum. Classification (NCBI taxonomy): domain Eukaryota; kingdom Viridiplantae; phylum Streptophyta; class Magnoliopsida; order Asterales; family Asteraceae; genus Tanacetum; species Tanacetum coccineum. Next base: position 35,186 of record BQNB010017413.1, on the reverse strand, counting down.
TAGGGCATGCGGGGACAAACCCAGACTCTAACGTCGTGACAGGTACGTTCCTTCTAAACAACCGCTATGCTTCTATCTTATTCGATACTGGTGCCGATAGGAGTTTTGTGTCTAACTAGTATTTAGCCTCTCAATTGATATCACAACAAAAGACCCCATTTCATTAGATCACTATTATGAGACGTTTAACTAGCGAACAGGAGAATAAATTGGTTGAACACTATCATTAGGGGTTGTACATTAACATCATGAACCATCCCATTCAAATAAATTAATTGCCCGTTAGAACATGGTTAGCTTCGACCTAAAAATTGGTATGGATGTTGTAATTACCAAGCAAACAATGTGTGAACAAGAAATCATTCGTACCCCTGGGGAAATGAAACATTAATTGTTCATGGTGACGGAAGCAACTAGGGAAACGAGGCTCGTCTGCACATTATCTCGTACACTAAAACACATGAATACATGCTAAAAGGATGTCCAGTATTTTTGGCAAACGTTACTACAAAGGACACCGAAGACAAGTCAGAGAAGAAACAACTTGAGGACGTACCAATCGTCTGGGATTTTCCTGATGTATTCCCTGAGGACTTTCCGGGTCTTCCTCCGACTCGACAAGTGGAATTTCAAATCGATTTGATATCTGGTGCTGCACCAGTAGCCCGGGCACCTTATCTATTGGCACCTTTTGAAATGAAAGAGTTATCTGAGAAACTGAAAGAACTATCTGCCAAAGGCTTTATAAGACCAAGTTCCTCACCCTAGGGAGCTCCAGTCTTGTTTGTCACGAAGAAGGATGGATTGTTTTGAATGTGCATCGACTATCGGGAATTAAATAAACTGACGGTGAAGAACCGTTATCCACTCCCAAGAATTGATGACTTATTTGATTAGCTTCAAGGGTCGAGTGTCTAATCGAAGATTGACCTAAGGTCGGGTTATCACCAACTGAGGGTTCGAGAAGAAGACATTCTTAAGACCGCTTTCAGAACTCGTTATGGCCATTATGAATTTCAAGATATGCCATTTGGTTTGACAAACTCACCGGCCGTATTTATAGACCTTATGAATCGGGTGTGCAAACCATATTTGGATAAATTCGTGATTATCTTCATTGACGATATTCTGATATATTCGAAGAACAAGCAAGAACACTAAGAGCACCTTAAGTTAATCTTAGGGTTGCTTAAGAAAGAGGAGTTGTATGCCAAATTTTCCAATTGTGAATTTTGGATTCCGAAAGTATAGTTCCTCAGTCAGGTGATTGACAGCCAGGGTATTCACGTGGACCTCGCCAAGATCAAATCCATTAAATATTGGCATCTCCTAAGTCACCAACGGAGATTCATCAATTTTTAGGTCTTGCTGGGTATTATCAAAGATTCATCAAAGGATTTTCGAAGATTGCCAAACCAATGACCAAGCTCACTCAGAAGAAGGTCAAGTTTGAGTGGGGTGATAAACAAGAAATAGCGTTCCAACTGTTGAAGCAGAAGTTGTGTAGTGCATAAATTCTGGCTTTACCTGAAGGAAGCGAAGATTTTATCATATACTGCGATGCTTCAATCAAAGGTTTGGGTGCTGTGTTGATGCAAAGAAAGAAGGTGATTGCTTATGCATCATGCCAACTGAAAATTCATGAGAAGAACTATACGACTCATGATTTGGAACTTGGAGCAGTAGTGTTCGCTCTCAAGATTTGGAGACACTATCTGTATGGAACCAAGTGTACCGTGTTCACTGATCACAAAAGTTTACAACACATACTAGATCAAAAGGAATTGAACATGAGACAACGTCATTGGTTGGAGTTTCTTAGTGATTACGATTGCGAGATTCGTTATCACCCAGGGAAAACAAATGTCATCATTGACGCCTTGAGCAGGAAGGATGAGAGCTACCATTAAGGGTTCGAGCCTTAGTCATGACTATAGGTTTGAATCTCCCCAAATAGATTTTGGATGCTCAGATTGAAGCATGGAAACCAGAGAACATCAAGAACGAAGATGTTAGAGGTATGTTGCTTGAAAATTCTAAGGATCCGGAGAAATTTAGAATGGAAAAGTTGGAACCCTGTGCGGATGGGACTCTATCCTTCAATGGCAGGAGTTGGTTACCATGTTATGGTGATTTGAGGACTGTGATCATGCACGAGTCCCACATGTCAAAATACTCTATCCATCCCGGTTCTGACAAGATGTATCAGGAGATGAAGAAGCTATATTGGTGGCCCAATATGAAAGCCGACATCGCCACCTATGTTAGTAAATGTCTGACGTGTACCAAGGTCAAGGCAGAACATCAAAGGCCATCAGGATTATTGGTATAACCCGATATACCTCAATGGAAGTGGGACAACATCACTATGGATTTTGTCATAAAGCTTCCTAAGTCGTCACAAGGCTACGACACCATTTGGGTGATTGTTGACAGACTCACTATGTCTGCAATCTTTGTACCGATAAGGGAAACTGATCTCCTAGAGAAACTGGCAAGATTGTACCTAAAGGAAGTGGTCACGAGGCATGGAACCCCTATCTTAATTATCTGTGATCGTGACCTTAGATTCGCATCACATTGCTGGAGGTCACTTCAGAAAGCTTTGGGTACTAACCTGGACATGAGTACTACATATCATCCACAGACTGACGGACAAAGCGAGAGGACTATTCAAACCCTCGAGGATATGCTGCGTGCTTGTGCGATCGACTTTGGAAAGGGTTGGGTTAACCATTTGCCATTAGTTGAGTTCTCGTATAATAATAACTATCACGCTAGCATCAAGGCTGCACCATTTGAAGCACTTTATGGTCAAAAGTATCATTCACCTGTGTGTTGGGCCGAGGTTGGACAAGTGCAACTCACTGGTCCAGAAATAGTTTAAGAAACAACAAAGAAGATCCTCTAGATCAAGCAAAGGATGCAGGCCACCCGCGATAGGCAAAAGAGTTACGCCGATCTAAATCGTAAGCCGATGGACTTCCAAGTTAGGGATAAGGTTATGCTTAAGGTTTCGCCTTGGAAAGGGGTCATACATTTTGGCAAACGGGGGAAGCTAAACCCCAGATATGTTAGACCTTTCAAGGTGTTGGAAAGGGTTGGAGATGTTGCTTACAAGCTTGAGCTTCCTGAAGAGCTGAGCAGGGTTCACAATACGTTTCATGTATCTAACTTGAAAAAGTGCTATGCCGACGAATCATTAGCCGTTCCGTTGGATGGACTTCATTTTAATGACAAGCTTCAATTCATCGAGGAACCGGTTGAAATCATGGATCATGAAGTCAAGCAGTTGAGGCGAAGCCGTATCCCAATTGTCAAGGTTCAATGGAACTCTAAGAGAGGTCCTGAGTTTACATGGGAACGCGAGGATCAATTCTAAAAGAAATACCCACATCTCTTCACAAAGACAGCACCGTCGTCAAATGCCGCATCTTAAGCCTTGAGGGCAAGGCTAATTTACGGGGGAAGACTATAACACCCCGTGTTTTAGGGTCATTTACGATGTCAATAAATTCACTATTTATTTTTAGTATTGTACGCGTTTGCTTTTAATCGTAATCGTTCAGTTAAATAGCGTAAGCTAAATATGATCATTCAATGTAAACGGGCATCAAACAATTAAATGTTTACATCAAGCAAGTGTTAAGTAATTATTTTGAGGATAATTATTAACTTTGTTCTTTTTTTTATTAATTGCGTAAAGTGTTTATGTTTCACGATAAAATACGTTTAGGCGTTCCCGGAACCACCAAAACTTTTCTACGCTTCAACAAATACCCACAATTATACCTAATACTCAAATTTTACAAAAATATCTTCTACATATGCATATAGAACTGGATTCATAAGGATAGATACAAAGATATGATCTAATTTCAATCACATCTCCTAGAAATCATGGGATCACTTCAATTCTAGGGAACATTTAGAAATTTTCTTACTAACTCAAATAGTGAATGACCAACTATCCCTAGAAATCCTCTATATGTTCCTTGACTACGTCCTAGGTATATAATGCCTAAACTAGAGATAAGAACACACACATCTCATTCCTAAGGTGTAAACAACACAAAACACTCTCTCTTTCACCCTACATAGCCACGACTCAAATCCAAAACCCTAAACCATCCATACAATTTTTAATTACAACATTCCCAAGTGTTCCTACATCATTCCTAAGATAACCTAAGGTGTGTGGAAGGATTGGCTTAAACTTTTACAAGGGTTTAAACTTTGGCTGCTAAACAATGGTTTAGCTCTTGTTGTTCATCACCACACATCATATTAAGGTCATCTAAAACTCTTTATGTCCTTGACATTTTATCCTTATAAGAAGATTATAAGTCTATGTAGCAAAATCACCATTAGGATACTTTTAAACATGAAAGATGAACTTGTACTTGTGATCATGATTGTGTATACTTTTATTCATGTTATAAAGTTGGTAATATCATAATATGATGGTAATATAACTATTGTATCATGTTGGTTTAAGTGTAAAAAGTGTATGTATAAACTAGTAAGTAAAAGTTACTTAAGAAAGTTTATGATTTAAATGTGTTGTTAAAGACTTGTTGTAACATTTCTCATTTTCCCAGAGTTATATTTCAACTTAATAAATTCCATTATTTATTTTTAGAGTTTTACGCGTTCGCTTTTAATTATTATCTTATAGTTAAATCGCGTAAACTAAAAATCAACGATCAATGTAAACGGACACCAAACAAATTAAAGTTTACATCAAGCAAGTGTTATATGATTATTAGGAGTATAATTTATAACTTTTCATAATTTATTTTTGTTGGTTACGTAAAACGCTTACGTTTCGCAATAAATTACTTTCGGTCATACCCGGAAGCACCTTTACCCATCTACACTTAAAAAAATACCCATGTTTATACCCAATACTCAAAATTTATTTATTTTTCTCACTTATATCCTCTTAGAACCGGATATATACATTTACCCATGAAATAAATGAATTAATCTTCATTAAACCTATCCTACAACTTGTAATCCTTACACATCTTGTACCTTGGACCATGTTCCTAGTAATTGGCATGTCAAGTGTACTCTCCCCCCTCCTTTGTGCCGTGGGTTTTGCCTAGGGAGGAGGAGAGCACTTTGCTCATGTACCCTAACCATTTTCCAAGCACATGGTTTCATTAAGTGGTTTATGGATTTGCTTATGCTATAAAAGGGAAGACCTAGGTTCACATTTCCACTCTTACTCTTCCATACAAGAAAAACCAAAGCACAAAACCCTCTCTTTGTGCCTAAAACCCACGGCACACCTTAATCTTTTAGGGTTTCATTTTATTTTTGTAACCAAGGTATTCCAAGCATTCAAGTGTTTAATCTAAGGTTACCTAAGACTACTCAAGGTGTTGGGAAGCTTGGATTCGGGTTTAACAAGGATTTATCAAGAAAACATATTTAGGGTTTTCTTGATTAGGGTTTTGATTATGAAGGCTTTATTGGGGTTTACATCTCGTGTTCATCATCCTACTTGATTCCTATAAGGTCTATTTAAAGTTTTCCAATACGCGTTTATTAATTTCCTATTATTTTAACATATTAGTTTGCATTTAGTTAATCACCACCTAGTTTTAATTTAAAGCTATATAAAGTATATTATGTTTTCATATGACCAAGGACCTGGACAATAGTGGACAAATACATGTGTAATATACGGTAGCAACAAATGGTAAAAAAATGGTGCAAGGATCTTAATAAAATTGATTGGGAACTACCTTGTAAATTGAAAACCCTAAATTTTAATAATTACCACTGTTGGCGAATTCGAAATAATAAACCTTATTTTTTATATATTATAAAAATTGCTCTTCATAAGGATCGTTGAGCAAATAAGGAACGCTGAAAAAACGGAATTAAAACGAATATATTACGTGAATTTACAAGTTATATATAATTAACTTTGTAAAAATAAATTATAATTCTGTGAAATAAACAGTAAAAGTTTACTGTTCATCAGGGGTGTAAATGTATAATATAATAATTTTGATAAAATTCCTTATACTAACCCACGGACATAAAAACTCGAAAAAACGGAATATAACACAAGTTTACGTAGTTTACACGATAGTAAATATTTAATTCTATAAAAATATTTTTATAAACTGCTGTGAATAGTAAATACTACTGTTCATCAGGATTCAAATTTTAAAAATTAATATTTTTGATAAATATTCTTAATACTAAATCCCAAGGAACAAAGATCTCGAGAAACGGGAGCTATAACGAACAGAGTTATGATTTAAATAAGTAACAACAATTTTAATTTTATAAAAAATTTATGATAAACAGTGATGACAGTAAAAGTAACAGTCATCTGTGGGTTTAAACTTCTAAATATGATATTATTGACAAATCCATTTTAATATGGAACGTGGACATAAGAAACTATAAAACGTAGTCGAAACGATAAAGATATGAAGTTTTAAAACTCGCGCATTCGATCTTTTATATTTATACAATCTTTTATAAAACCAATTAATATAATCATAAAATATCATTAATAAATCATACATTTTTTACAAACGATCATTTGTAAACGAAAATAATATTTTCTTAACGATACAAAGTACACAAGCTTTTATTTAACAAAGTACGAGTTAATTATTGTTTTAACTTTTAATTAATTAATAAAAACTATTAGGTGTGGTGGTAGCTATGCAACATGTGATGTTTTATTTATATGAAATAACATTATACTCATACATGGGGGGGGGGGGGGGCCTATAAAATTAGTTGCATTCAAATTGCCTAGAGGCATATCACTCACTTGATATAGATAATCAATCAATTCACTTTACGGTGAGTTCAAGCCCCGCTTTATTACAACTACATTGTTTTACAACTTTGGGGTGAGAAACATGCATTTTTTACATTTGGATGCAAGAAACTCTTTTAAACATATTACGAGTGGCCCTAAGTACAAACCACTATTGCCCACCCTCATGAACTGTCAATTGCTAGTTAGCGAGCGCGAATGTTATGAATAGATCTATTTGGGATTGACATCCCCGTTCGGGTGAGTAGCGCTCATCAGTTTTCGGAGGTACCGAAACAACGAACGTATACATGTCGGAACAATATGGATGTTGCGGTTGAACATCTACATGGGCACAATTTAGGGCATTAAATTGCATTCATAAATGATACCGAGCTTCGTGTCATGAACTTAGTGCACTCGTAATTACTTTTTTGAGATATTGTATGTGTTACAGTCCTTACATTTTGAAATCTTGTGGTCCTACTTTATATCATTTACTAAACCTGTTGAATTCACCAACTTTATAGTTGACAGTTTTAAAGCATGGTTTTTTCTCAGGTCAATAAGGTACAGAAACAAGGAATACATTGGGGTCATCATTTTGGAGTCATACTATAAATGATTTGGATGCATTACATTTTGGAATTTTGTTATTCTTAAAAATCTTATACTTTTCATGATGAACTATTTGAGCTTATCGCTATTGTAACAAACAAATCTATTTAATCGAATGTATCAATTTTAAACGACTCATATAGAGGTCGTTCTCTTATCTCGTGCTGTTGATCTATGAAGTAACATTCCCCAACCCATATTCCGCTGCGACCCATTTTGGGGGTGTTACACTCGTTATCTTGGACACTTGGACAATGATGGACTTAAGGACCTTAGGAATGTAAGAAATAGATACCATTGTGCCAAGGACTTGTGACAAAAAAATCAAGCCTAAACATGTTTTTATGAAAAACATCAAAACATTCTGTTTGAATTCGAAAATAAAAGTATTTATTTTATATTTTTATAAAATACTACATCTCATAAGGATTCCAAAAAGGTAAGAAACTCGAAAAACCGATTTATAACGAAAAAGATACGTAATTTACAAGTTATACGATAATAAACGGGTTTATAAAAGAAATTTTATAAAAACAAGTTACAAAATACTACTGATATATAAGGTTGGTTATTTTTCTCAGATCACACATATTTTTAGGATTCCAAAACAATAAGAATCATAATTTTTCAATTAATAACGAAGGAGTTATGAATTTCGCGAGTTTACGATAATAAATACTTTTATAAAAATTACTGTTCATCTCAGACATGAACATTTTGAAAACATCATTAATATGATAGAACTTTTAATAACAAAGACGTGCTCGAAAGAATCGCTAAAAACGGAGCTATAACGAATAAAATACGATATTTACGGGTTTTACGATAACTAAATCTATAAAAATAATTTTATAAACTGTTATGAACAGTAAAAGTACTGTTCACCAGTAGGTCAAAAATATGAAAATGTAATATTTTGATAACTCGTCTTAATACGAAAGCGTGGACATAAGAAACGTAAGAAACGGGCTTAAAACGATAAAGTTACGTCGTTTTTACTAATGAACTATTTATAAACGTTTTAACTTTATAAATACGATTTCACAAACGCAATTAGATGGTGATGTAGCTATATAGAATTGTATATGGTAGTAGTTATTCAAAGTGCTTAGTACTTATACGACCTATATTGGATTAGGTTGCATTCGTTAGGTTGCATTCCGTCAATTACCGTGAGACCACATTTTAGTGTGACATGGATTATCATTACCTCAAGTGAGGTTTCAAAGCCCCACGTTTTAACATTTAATGATTTACAACAAGTTCCCCGGGTGAGAAACCATATGGCATATTTAACAATATGGAAACGCAAAGTGGCCATTTCAACTTTACGATTACGTGTTTGGCCTAAGTAGCGATAACCCATCCTGGACCCATTAATCATTAACTGTCAATTAACTGTTGTTAAGCGCGAAAAATTTATAAAATTAGATCCATCGGGATTGACATCCCCATTTAGGTGATTAGCTATCACTGGACAAATGAACGTATACCATGTCGGACATAGGATGTAACGGGTTTTAGAAACAATCATCACCGGACAATGTTGGCAATGTATATTGCATTTCATACATTTCAAGCTTCAGTGTCATGAGCTTAGGAAAATGTAATTACATTTTATGATGTTTGCGATCTGTTTGCATTTAATCGTGGGGAAATCTAGCGGTCCTGCATTATAATTACAAACCTATGGAATGTCCACCACATCAACAATATGTTAACAACAAGGTTTTAATGCAATGTTTTTTCAGGGGATCAAATAAGGCACAGAGGTGCAAGGGATACATTTGGTTGGTTTTGATTTTGAATGTCATGCATTAAAGATTTTGGTCGCATATAACTTTTTGTATATCATTTATGGGCTAGAAATCTTTGTATTTTTTGTGAACGAGTAAACAAGTGAAGCATGGCGTTGTAACAAAACAATTTGTTAAAAACAATGTTGATCAGTTTTAAAAAAAAAAAAACGAGGCTTTAAATGTCTTTCTTAATATATAACTTGTGTATTATTGATCTATGAAGTACCACTCCCCACCTCGTATTTGCCGCTGCCAGAGCTCAATTTATTGGTGTACAATATGATTGTCCTACATGTTGGTTCAATGAGCCTCATGTTAATAGGTGGTATGTTTATGGCTTTGTTTGCTTATTTTGAGCTTATAATCAAGCCAATAAGCATTCCAAAAATCATTGGTAATAACTATTGGATAACGGATATACGTTATTGTCTCTTCTCTTCTCTGTGTAAATCTAGCTTATAATAGCCTTATTAGGTTTAAGAAGTACGTGGCTTATTCTCTTTGGTAAAGAGTGTTGTTGAAGTAAGTGTTGGGGTGGATGATCCTTTTATTGGTAAGCTTTATTTACTCAACGGTAGTAGAGTATAATTATTTTAATTTTTCTTGTTATAATGTTTTTTTATACTTTGTTGGTATTTTTACTTATAGTTTTTTATTTTTTTTTTTTTATAATCCCCGTTTTAGTTGGTTTTTGTTGTTGTTTTTTTTTTTCGGAGTGTTTTTTTTAGTTTTTTTTTCTGGTAGTTTTTAAGTTTGTTATTTGCCTTATTTTATACCCGTTCTTTTTTTACTTGTTGTTATTCGTTTGTTTTTACATATTTGATTCGTACATGCCTTAAAATTTCCTAGTTATAACTGGCTGTAGCTCATCTCATTAAGTTCTCATAACTTATTCTGGTTGGTCTTAGCTTATTTTCTCTTATTTTCAAATCTTTCATTCAATGGTTCTTGGTGGCGGTTTGACATAATCAAGGATTTACTTTTTGTTTGGTAGTCATAGTTAGCTAAAGATCAAATCCAATGGTACTAGTAGCCGTTTGACTTTTGGTTGTCCTTGTTTTCATTTGTTAGCCATTTTCTTGCATAAGAACAAACCATAGTACTTCTTGTGATCCACTACTTGAAAGTGACATATAGGCAGCGGTTTGGTGTTAACCAGTGGCTGTTTGCTATTACTTTTGGTAGCGGTTTGGCACTCTATTGGTTAGCAGCTGTTTGGTTTGAACTATGGAGGTTTGATAAACAGGTTGTAGTGGTTTGAATTTATCATGGGCCCTCTAAACGTTACTCTGCCTAATTTTTTACTTGGTAGCGGTTTGGCATGAATCTGGCAGCGGTTTACTAGTTTGTTCAAGACAGCGGTTTGATTTTTTTATAGGCAGCCATTTACATTAGTAAGCAGCGGTGTACATGTTCAAGCAGCGATTTGAATTTATCTTGGCCTATTTTAAACATTACTCTGCCCAAATTAATCCTTGGTAGCGGTTTGGTGTAAAGCTTGTAGCGGTTTACTATTTTATTCAAGCCAGCGGTTGGTCAAAATTGGTAGCGGTTTAGCCGGGTCACTATTGCCAGCGGTTTGACAAGTTTTCATAAGCCAGCGGTTTGATACACTTTACATATGGTAGCAGTTTGATCATTAAGAGGACAACGGTTTAGTTCAATTCTTGCTAGCGGTTTGAGCAAGTAGCGGTTTGCCAATATTCGTGGCGGTTTGTTACTTCCGTGGCGGTTTACCAATTTGGTAGTGGTTTGCAATTTCGCTGTGGTTTACCAAATTTGGTAGTGGTTTGCTTAATATTCTTGGCAGTGGTTTGGTAACGACTTGGACAAACCTTATACTTCAACAAACCTCCGTGACAAACACACTTAGACCATTACTAAACAAGGACTTAAAACGAACTTGGACTTAAAAGACAATTAATTTACAACAACAAACATTAACAACAAACAATTATACATTCACGGTTTCTTCTTGATTTTTTAAAATCCCGTAAAAGTTACTTCTTTTCTCGGTTAAAATCCTGTGGACGTTAATTGCATTCATTCAACCACAACTTTAATCACAACACCTTTACTTAAGATCCTATAAATCATTTTTACTTCATAACAAACAAATCATTCATCATGACTACTCCACTTACCACTTCCACAACCAACAGTCAAATGCATAACAACATCATGGCAACTAGTTTAAGGGATCGTCCACCAATGCTTACAACAGGAAGATATGCACAAGCAATCACGTTTCTTAAGATACATTGATACAAGACCAAATGGTGATGCCCTAAGGAAATGCATTCTTGAAGGTCCTTACACTCCTTCTACAGTCACAATTCTAGTTGTACCTGCAACAGATGAATCTCTAGAAGTTCCAGAACGAACAACAGTTGAAACAATCATGAATATGTCTCCTGAAAACAAAGCTCATTATGAATCAGAAAAGGAATCCATTCATTTGCTATTGACTGGAATTGAAGATGAAATATACTCAACTATTGATGCTTGCAAGACAGCTCATGAAATGTGGATAGTAGCTCATGAAAGGCTACAAAACAAGGTGAATCTCATAAAATTCAAGATGTCCAAAGAAAGAAAGGACAATTTGGTTTTGAGAGTTTTGGCAAATTACTTCTCATAATGGAGAGTCAATAGAGTGAATACTACTCTAGATTTTTACAGAGAGCTGAATGAAATAATAAGAAAACAACTTTAGAACAGTTGCTACGATGCAAGTCAATATTCAGTTTCTTCAACAACTTCAACTAGAATGGTCAAGATTTGTGACAATTGTCAGATAACAACATGACTTGGATACAGTCTCCATCAGATCACACAAGCGCTTTGAAAGGTTCTGAAACAGTACAAAAGGAAGTTAATGAAATCCGACCTGAGAGAATAGCCAAGAATGCTAACCTAGTAGCACCGTTGTTTGCTCGCTGGCTACAAACAATATCCAAAATCCTATTATCAACACTCAAAAATCTCACCAAATTATATAATGCACATCCATCAAAACAATCATCTCTTCCAACAGATCTCATGACATCTATCTAATCTACTAAACCAAATACTAAAGGCAAAGAATAGCCAAAAAACCAATCACACCTTCATCTGAGTCAGCTTTTGAAGAAGACAGTGATCCAGAACAAGCTTAGAGAGATAAGGATATGCATAAAAACTTGGCACTCATTGCAAAGTACTTCAAAAAGATCTATAAATCTACTAACAACAACCTTATAATTTCTTCAAACTCTAGAAACAAGAATGTGGATACTTCTCCAAGGTACAAGAATGAAAATCAGACTGGGCAGTTTAGGAATCAGAGGACAGTGACTTTTGCTAGGGTTAGGGAGACTGTAGGCAGTCAGGTAGTGTAGTAAACTGGGATATAGTGTTTCAATTGTAAGGATTTTGGTCATTTTGCTAAGTAATGCAGGAAACCAAAAGGTTAAAAGACTACACGTATCACAAGGAAAAGATGTTGCTATGCAAACAAGCTAAGAAAGGTGTTCCATTACAAGCAGTGCAAGCTGATTGGCTAGCAGACACAGATGAAGAGATAGATGAACAAGAATTAGAAGCACATTGATGTGTTATTGTGAGTAGGTATTTTATGTATCAAGTTTTACTATTTATTTTATGCCGACTATACCTAAAAACAATACTTTAATGGGCAATGTACCCGGTTAGATGGAGTTTCGTGGTAAGTAGGGTGTCGATCACTAAGAGCAAGAGCGTTAATTCCTAGTTCTATCAGTATTTTAGTTATCTATGTTAGTACTAAATTAATCTAATTTAGGATAAACCTAACTTAAACCTAAACTAATGATAAAAGGAGAGTGTCAGCCTGAGAGAGTGGCACGAGGTTTAGTTATCTAACCTAAGGTTTTGATGACAAGTAAAGCAATAAACGCACACAAGAAGATAAAAAAGATAGAGGAACGGTCAAGAACTAATGTAAGGAAAACATATCAACCATGAATAATTCGATAAAACGCTGGTTTGTTTATTAGTACAATGATTGACTTATCTCGAAGGGCATATCATTCCTAGATTTAGGCGGTACTTCTTCGTAAAAGCTAGACACGCTAATTCTGTCACAATTAGACGCATCCGCATAAAGTAAGCATTTTTTTAATTATAATCTATCTTAGGAGATTAATAATGGTGCTCTTACTAAACCCTAGCTCATCAAGACTTTACCTACTTACTGCTTAATGGCTCTTTATATACTAGTAGTCTACTGTCTGAGTCCTTACCAATGGAATAAGAACGTACTTGTTGATCCCAGGGTCACCTGCTGGTCCAACTAAGCTCACTAATCTAAAGGCAAGGATATGTTAATATTTGTGATCCTATGATTCTAGATATATAAATTGCAATATGGAGAGCTATCCCGGACTCTTAGCCTACGCCCAAACAACACCAAAGTTGTAGCGCATTAAATATGTAGGACTAGACCCAGTTGAATTATAGGTCGCATACTTAAGTACGTAAACAAGTATAAATTGATAAACATAATCAACAATCAACGATAAATTAAGCAATCAATATAAACAAACCAAACATTAAACCTTTATAAATATAGCTGATACCTAAAGGTATCAGCCGATAGTCATTGTAAAAATACATACGGTTTTATATATTAACGATTAAATAAAAGAAACCTTAACCAAACGGGTATTTGGTTGTGCAAAGATTACAAGAGTTTTCCTATGATCTTGAGGCTCTTTTTTAACCTTTTAGGCTCCTTTATTTTTCTTTTGGTCGACTTGGTGGTTAAGGGATTCACTTGCATACCTAAAACTGAGTTTAGGGTCTTTTTATTTATAAGGTCTAGAAACAGGTCGATAAGCCTGATGACATGAAATAACGTCTATTTTATAGCATCATTTATCCCACGATATTTACCCATTTTTTATAGTTATTGCAAAGAATTGTTACTTAATCGTTTATATTTGAGAATTGCAGTAATTATGGAGTAATTGGTGAAAGATAGCAAAAGGCGCGCATTCTGGAGCTTAAATGAAGATATTTTGAAGATTACTATTCTGAAGACCAATTCGCCGTATACATCAAAGAAGAAATACGGCGTATCCATGCCTTGCACTCACCAAAGAACCACAAAAGATTTTAAGTCCAATACGCCTTATCCAGAGGACTCAATACGCAGATATTCAAGATATGGAATCATATAATATCCTCGGAAGAAATCAAACGTAGTCCTACTCCAAGAAATCCCCAATCGCCTGTATCATCAAATAATGTCATACTTTTACATTCATTTATCCCACGCATTTTACCCACTATAACTTATATAATTAGTGCAAGTATTGGTATGGTACTTAATTGGCTTAAAGTTGATTATTGCAGAGTTTAATTAGGGAGTCACTTATGAAGTAGAAGCAAAAAGGCACAATTCTAGAGCTTAAACAAAGACATTTGAAGAATATCATTTTTTGCACCTATAGCCGTTATCATCAATAAAGATACGGCGTATCAGTGCCAGTTCAGCACCAAGAAACGCGTAATGTTTCAATTCCGATCCGGCGTATCCACTATACCAATACGCCATTATGCACAGTGTTCCATCAGTCAAAGATACGCAATTTAATATGATTGATGGTATAGTTTATCGTAATTGATTTGATCTTATCGTTGGAATCCTAGGAAATTAAACCTATACGACGTTATCCACTTATCCCCATACAGCGTAGACAGGCGTATTTCCAGTCACTATAAATCACAAGACTCAAACGAGTTTTAGTGTTGCAATATCACATTCCTTTTTTTTGGTTTTTATAGTATACAACTAAATTCGAATTTACCCAAGCCAGAAGAGCAGCCAAGGTCAGAGCATACTCTAATTCCATAGGAAGAAATTGTGTAATTCTTACTTTTAACATTTGATTTTTAATTGTGTGATCACGTTTGTAGTAATAACAATGATTGTGGGGCTTAATACCTCAGGTATTAGCCATGTTAATGAAGATTATAATGTTTGGTTTGTTTTTATCCGGCTTTGCTTAATTTAATCGTTGTTGTTTATTTTGTTTATCGCCTTATGCATGTTTATGTGCTTGTACATGTGACCTATCATTCAACTGGTATCTATAGGGAGACCAAACTAGTAACCTAGTCGAAGGGACTAGATCTCCACGTTATGTTTTATATTGCCTGACCAATAGGATCATAAATTGACACCTTATCATTACCTCTTTTGATTATTAGCTTAGTTGACTGGCAGGTGACCCACTAAATTGTGAACCATTATTGTTCATTAATTAATTGGTATTGATTTTAGTGGTGGACTACCGATGTATAAAACAACATCAAGCAATAAGTGGGTAAAGTCCCAATGGGCTAGGGTATTAACATGATCACCACTGTTTTAATTCCCTATGGTAGATTATAATTAAACTATAGAATGCTTTATACGGATGCGTTAATCGTGACAGGATTGTTTATGTGAAGTCCCAATAAACAAATCTTCTTAGCTTGTTAAAGCTTAGTTAACCTAGATAAATCTAAACTAACTATAAGAGAAACTATGATTGTGAATACTACAAGTTATGAGGAATCTAACTTGCAATACTAAGAAGAACAATGAATAATAAACTTGAATATATTGATTGCAAATATTCTGCTTAGGTTACAGAATAACTAACTATAAGATATGTGATTGATGTGAAAATTGATATATCTCTAACTATGCTGTAGGGTTCCTTTTATACACTAAGGAAACCCCAATGGGCTTACAAAACGTGTATAATGATAATGCATATCTATTCCTAATTTAACTCATGCATATCATAATAGCAGTACTAACTATATAATACTAACAACACTAACTATTAACTAACAGTATTAACTATACTGGCAGTACTAATAACTTAGACTATTTTCTTTAAACTTCAACAACAACACAATCTTAAACCAGCAGTATTAACTTCCAAAACTAACAGTAGTAACTTCTAAAGCCTTCAATTCCTAACAATCCTCCCCTAAACTTGATATTCACTTTGTTAATCATCAAGTTTCTTCATTTTCATCATCTTGATCACTAGGAGGATGTATCTAAACACTCCTTCATTCTTCTACCTGTGACTTGATAAACTTGAGAAGCTCAAATGCCATTGTACTCTCAGCTTCAACTTCTAGCTTCCAGTTTAACATCTTCTTCAGCATTTCCTTGATGAGAGGATACCTTTTCTCTACAAACATATTAAAGCAGGTCAAAGTACCATCCAATAGCAATGAGTGAACTCCATAATTTTCATACAGTTTCCAGCTAATCAGAGTCCAATCATGTTGATTACTCCAAATTTCATCCTATGTATTTGGTTCAAACATTACCTTGAGATCTCCCTAAAGCAGTAAATTATAACCTTCTAGAGTATTGTCTTCAAACCTTTTCATCACCAATCTATGCAAATCCATTAAGTCTTGTCTATCAAATTTCCTCAGCATACTAGAGAATGTTTTGTGATAACTAATATTCCCATCTACTCTTATTATCTTATAAATATGAATATCACTTCCTAAGTTCTGAGATTCCCAATCAACTATAGGGTACTTAGCAGACAAAATCTCTGGATCCACTGTCTCTTCTTCATCTGAAACAACTGTTAACCACATTCTCAACTCTTCCTTTTCATGTTTATAGTCTGCTGCTGCTTCTTCATCACTCTTTGTAGATTCTTGTTCCTCTGAAGCATCCTCTAGCTTTTGCCTTTTAGCACTTTCTTCACTTTGATTTTCACCTGTTGTTCCCTGGCAAGTGTTTTCTTTCTATTGCCTCTAGCCGGCTTGCTACTGCTATCATCCTTCTTTCCACTGTCTTTAATCACTTTTGTATTCATTGGAACAAATGAACTCACTTGTTTGTATGATTTATCAAACAACTTTTGAATTTCATCATAACTTCTTCCCCTTAGCTGTTGGTAAGTGTAACCAGCTTAATTCTTCAAATAGGTGCACATCATGTTCCTTACTTGAGCTTTTATAGGTGGTCTACTTCTGATTTCTGCTGCTCTTTGTGTAGCAAAGAACTTTTTCCTCTCTGCAATCATTTTAACCAACATTCTTGCCTTCTCCTCATTTGTGTACTTTTCTTGTTCTTTCGATTGAAGCCTTGCAGCCAATTCATGATTAGCATCTATTCTGGCTTGAATTTCATCAAACTCTTTAGCTAAAGCAACACTAGTTTCTTCTTCTTGCTTTTGTCTTTCTTTTTATGTCGTGTCCAACTCTGCTAACTCTTCTTCATGTAATCTTTGAGCTAACTCTGCATCACTTTCAATTTGAGCTAACCCTTGATCCCTTCTTTTTACTTTCACTGGTTCTTCTTCAACCAATACACTCTTACCTTTGTCTTTTGGATCAATATTTAGAAGAGGTTGAAGTGTAGTTATTGATCTGACAGGTCTAGAAGCTTCTTCCATATCTCTAAAAGCAACACCTTCTTCCTTTGCTTTTTCACTCCTCATCTTTACCAAGGTTTGAGCAATGGTAAGATCTTCATCATCATCAAATACAGTTGTTGTAGGAGGAGTAGTTAGAGTAGCAGTACTAACTTCTGGCCTAGCAGTACTAACAGTTGGAGTTCAGCAGCACTAACATCAATATCCTCCATAGCATCATCAAGCACATCAAAGTTACTGTCTTTAAACATTGGCTTTGTCTTGTCACTTTTCCTCCCCTGTTTGGATGCATCATCCTCATCTAAACTATCATCAGAAGACTCAACCTACATGTATATCCTCCTTCTAGGGTGTGAGATGCTTGACTTTCTCTGTCTTTCTAATTTCTTGACTCTTTTCTTTAACCTGAGGATCTCCACAGCTTGAGCATCATTCTCTTTCTCTAAGTCAAGCACATGTTTTAACAATTTTGTACACATAGCCATCAATTTTTCCAGCTTTAGTCTACCTTCATCACTTCTAGGTGTGTAACCTCCTGGGAGAGGTGAATCATGGGGTGTAGGTGGTACATAATCCATCAATTCAAAAATATGTTCCATCCTGCCCTCCCCACTTCCAGATGTGTGACCTTCTGTGAGAGGTGGTTCATTGGGCTGTCTAAGCACTCTCTCAGACATAGTCTGAGCAGGAGCACCCCTTATGGTTTCTTGGCATCTGGGACTGTCACCTAAACCAATTTCTTAAGAAAGAGGATCATTAGACATTGTCGTGGATTGGGTCTTAAGGATGTTATCACTGTCCTGTGCTGCAACTAAGCTAGCATAAGTAGTAATAGCCCTTTCCACACTGTCACCCCCTCTTTATGGATAGCCTCATCTGCTTCATGGTCTAGAGGCATACTAGTCTGAGGTAACTTAGTGACCTTTTTTGCTCTCCTACGTTTTTGAGTCTTTCTTTGTTTTCTTTGATATATAGATGGAGATGGGAATATTTGCTCAATGTGAGCTTCAGTTTGAGGTTCGTGGGAAATTGTTGGAGGTGTTTTAGTTTGAAGTTGTTCTGTTTGAGGTTTTGAAACATTTGGTTGTGAGGTAGAGGGTGTGGGTTGGGGTTCAGGGGGTATTGCTGAACCTTCACCCTCAGGTGCTTGGTTTTGCACCAACATGGAGTCAAAAAGTAGAGTAACTTTTCCTAAAAAATTTATACTTTTCTTTGTCATATTAGAGAAAACCTTTTTACTATGTTTAGGTGTCTCATAAGTGTCATTAAAACCTTTTTACTATGTTTAGGTGTCTCATAAGTGTCATTAAAAGGTTCTGGTAAATCTTTAAGCTGGTTATTCAAAAAGAGTAGTAAAAACCTTGGATACATTAAAAATCTCTTTGGATCCAAGTTCCTTAACATACCATTAAAAATTAATTTGGAAAAATTAAACTTTTGACCCTTTGCTAAAGATATAACTGCTGAAGCCAAATTAGTTGAAAATTCATTCCAAGCAGTTAATTTTGAACTTATACAATGAAGGATGGTATGTATCAGGAATTTCCATTGTGGAGAGAATGAACCTTTTTGGAAAGTAGGTTTTGTAGAAAGATGAAAATCTGCATTCCCATCATTCTTTTCCAAATAAGCAACCATGTTATGTTGTTGAACGAATGCAAGATCAGCCATAGTTGATGAATTCAGTTGGTCGATGAGAAAAATCGATTAGGGTTTGTGAATTTAGAGAGTATGAGAGAATTTAGGTGAGGTTATAGTGTGATTGAGAACGATTTTTATAGAGTTTAGGAAACCTCTTGAAGAAGAAATCATTATGATTACACAATAGACCCCTAGCAGTTATTTCTTTAACGGTAACCCAGCAGTACTAAGTTTGCCTGGCAGCACTAACTTTATGCCCGACAGTACTAACTATTGGCCCAGCAGCATAAAGTAAGTATGGCAGTACTAACTAACTTCTCACCATGTTTAACTCTTAAAACCAGTCCAAAGAGCATCATGAACCCAATTTATCCATTAAAATTATCTTTAAACACTTTTGAGCAACACTAACTAAGCCTAGCAGTATAAACTTTTTTGTACCAGCGGTACAAAGTTTCTTCAAGTAGTAAAAGCTAAGCCCAGCAGTACTAAGTAATAAATCATCATATTTACCTTCCAACTTCAATCCAAATAGCACTTGTATATAATCTACTACACTTATACACCATTAACCTCCCTTGAGACCATGCAGCTATAGATTAAGCATACAAATGCTTGCCACCAGAAAATTAAATCTACTTACATCAAAAGCTTTAGTGAGCAAATCAGCTACATTATTATTAGTGTGTATCTTGACCATCTATATCAATCTCTTCTCATAGGAGTCTCTAATGAAATGATGCCTAATCTCTATACGCTTTGTTTTAGAATGATAGACATGATTCTAGACAACACAAATAACACTCTTATTGTTAATATGAATCATTGTCAGCGTAAAATTGTATCCATAATCCAACATCTGATTTTAGATCCAAAGCACTTGACCACAACAGTGAGAAGCGGCAATATATTCAGCTTCAGTAGTTGAATTAGCCACCACAGTCTGCTTTTTACATTGCCAAGAGATTAACCTTGAACCAAGAAATTGGCAAGCTCCTGTTGTGGATTTCCTATCCAAACTGGCACCTGCATAGTCATTGTCTAAAAAAACTTCCAATATAAAAGGAGAGTACTTAGGATACCAAAGGTTTGGGTCGACCTTTTAGGTATCTAAAGATCCTTTTTACTGCATTCAAGTGAGAAACTTTTGGCTGAACTTGAAATCTTGAGCATGCACAAACTGAGAACATAATATCTGGTCTAGAGGATGTAAGGTACATCAATGACCCAATCATTGACCTGTATAAACGGACATCAACATCCTCACCATCTTTATCTTTTGTTAAAGCCTTGTTGGTTTCCATAGGAGTACTGGCTGTCCTTATACTAGAAAAACCAAATTTCTTTAAGATTTCACCAACATACTTGTCCTGACTAATGAAGATCCCATCCTCTTTCTGCTTGACTTGTAAACCCAAGAAGAAAGTGAGTTCTCCCATTGAGCTCATCTGGAACCTTTTGTGCATTATTTGCTCAAAATCTATACATAAAGACTTTTTAGTAGAACCAAAGATGATGTCATCTACATATACTTGTACCAGTAGAATATCACCCTTGACTCTCTTTATGAACAAAGTCTTGTCAATTTGTCCTCTGTAGAATCCATTGTCCAGCAGATAGGTAGAAAGAGTCTCATACCAAGCTCTAGGAGCTTGGTGTAGTCCATATAAGGCTTTCTCCACCTTGTAAACTTTTTCTAGAAATTCTGGATCCACAAAACCTAGAGGTTGGCTAACATATACCTCCTCTTCAATAGTACCATAGAGAAAGGCACTTTTGACATCCATCTGGTACACAAGAAAATTCATGAATGATGCATAGGCCAAAAATAACCTGATTGCTTCAATCCTGGCAACAGGAGCAAAAACCTCATCATAATCAATGCCTTCTTCTTGTTTGTATCCTTGTGCTACCAGCCTGGCTTTGTTTCTAACTACTATCCCCCCTTTCATATTTCTTATTTCTATACACCCACTTTGTGCCAATAGCTTTATTGCCATAAGGTAAGTCAACTAGGGTCCAAACCTTCTGAATCTTGAACTGAAGCAGCTCTTCTTGCATTGCTTCAACCCAGCTTTCATCATCAAGGGCTTGAGCTATCTTTGTGGGTTCATGCTGAGAGAGGAAACAAGCAAATAAGCAGTTTTAGAAATCTTTGTGATTTGACCTTCTCTGCTTTTGGATCTAGCTAATCATAGCATGTTCTCCAGAACTCTTCTTTGTCATGCCCCTTGTTTGTACTGCTGACCTTGGATCTCCAATTATTTGATCTTTAGGATGAATAGAGTGTACTCTAGTTGTGGGAATAGGACTGACAATAGTGGAGGGTTCCATGTTGTTGAAATCAGCCTCTGCACCCACAACTTGATTAGCATATAGAGAATTTTAAGTGTCTAAATCATCATCATCATAAGCACTGCCAAAAATGCCAGTATTTTAAACTTCAGCAGTATCCTCCAAATCAGGCATGAGAGGATCATCTGGAAGATCATTGACATCAAGAGGAAAGGATCCACCAAGAGGAACAAATGATGGTCCATCATCATTAGAAGTTCTTGGTGTACTAGCAGCATTAACTGGTGTGTTAACAGTATTAAAACTGTTAGTGCTGCTGGCTCTAGTAGCCTTCCCTTGAAGAAGCTCCCTGTTACACTGTGCTTCAAACTCTTTTCTAACAGCATCTAATTGCTCTGTAGCCTCCTTCTCTTGATCCATCATCTTATCAAGAACATTCTTCAAGGCTTGTTCACTCTCACTTGCTGGTTTTTGTGCAGGAGTTTCACCAGCAGCATCATCAGCTGTATCATTTTTTTACTTTTCATCTGAGCTCTTATAGCTTGAAGAGATAGAAGACCATAATGGAAACACAATATATTGTTGAGTAGACACATTCTTTTCTTCAGATTGTCCAGCATCAACACTTTTCTTCAAACCTGTATTACCATTAGCTTCTTGTGGACCTGCATTTTTGTTAGTTTGATTCTCTGCAGTAACTGGTTGATAATTCATAGAATTTGTTAAGGAATCAATATCAAAAAGCTAGTTAGGTCCTTGTCCTGCAACATTTGGTTTATTTTCAAGAAAGTTTACATGCAGATTCTCTTCAACTTTTCTGGTTTGAGAGTTAAATACCCTGAAAGCTTTGCTATTTACAGAGTACCCAACTAAAAACCCTTCTTCAGCCTTCCCATCAAATTTGCCTAAAGGGTCTAGGGTATTTAGGATAGTAACATGACATCCAAAAGGTCTCATGAAACTTATGCTTGGAGGTCTGCCAATTATAAGTTCATAGGGTGTCTTGTTATGAGGCTTTGTCACTAAAACCCTATTCAGAACATAACAAGCAGTATTAACTGCTTCAGCCCAAAATATAGTAGGTAGAAGTGAGTCTGCTAGCATAGTTCTAGCAGCCTCAATCAGAGTCATGTTCTTTCTCTTAGCAACTCCATTTTGTTGTGGAGTTCTGGCAACACTAAATTCCCTTTTTATCCTTTTTAATCCACATAATTCATTCATTTCCCTATTTTTGAATTCTGTCCCATTATCACACCTGGTTACTTTAACCTTATGGTTTAATTGGTTTTCTATTTCTATTATAAATCTCTTAAGAATCCAACTTGTCTCATCCTTTAAGGCTAAGAAGAAAACCCAGCTAAACCTTCTAAAGTCATCAGTCACTACAAGGCAATATGTCTTATGGTTGATACTCCTAACAGATGTTGGACCAAATAAGTCCATATGCAACATCTGTAAGGGTTGGCTGATAGAGCTCACAAGCTTGGTCTTACTGGAAGCCTTGTGTTGCTTTCCCTTTTGAAAAGCAACACAAGTATGGTCATTTACAAAAATCTTTGAAGGAAGACCTCTTACAAGGTTTTCCTTCATAAGTTTATTCATTATTTTAAAATTCACATGACCCATCCTCGATCCTATGCCATAATTTAGACTCATCAATTGTGGCATTTTCAAAACAAAACAATGTTTATTCTCCTGAAGGAAAAACAAATCAACATTGTTGGGATTCTATTTTGAGTTGATAAGACAAAACTGAATGAAACAAAATGGAAACATAAGGACTAATCTAGCATTATATAATTTCTACAAATGCTGGTGGAGGATATTTCTACAAAGATAAAAGATTCCCCAAAAGATCTGATTATGAAGATAAAGATGAAGTTTATTAAAGAATTAAATGGATTTAGTTTTCTTATACAATTCTGTTTTCCCTTGTAAAATCTGATGGACTATACTATTATAAGAGATCCCTGGAATATAGTTTCTATGTTGTCAAAGATGTAACCACCAAGAAAAGTTGTGTGTGTGTCTTGGCGTAGAGTTGTAGTCGCCTATCGTAGTTTCTTAGCCTCAAGGTAATCATGGTTTTCCTTGATCCCTGTTACAGTTCAGTTGATGTAACCGTATTATTCAGATAAATAAATAGTGGGGCTTGGGGAAATGTTTGGTTTAAACCTTGTCATAACAATTTTTCTTTATGTTTTAATTCCGATGTGCAAAATATGTAATCAATGTTATTATCCTAGATAAAGTTCTAAACAAACTGAGCTTTCAACGATCGTATGGTTTCCACAATTGGTATCAGAGCCTCGTGGCTCTCGATCTAGGATCTTAAAAGGTTATATTTTTGTCAAATTTATGAAGAAAAAGGGTGTCGAATTTCTGATTTTTAGTGAAATGCTAATTCGGTGATCAGGAAATTCGGTGAACTAGGGTTTTTGAGCAAACCTTAATTCGGTAAAGGTAAAAGCATGGTATTCAGTTACAAGATTCAAAGGTTTGTTTTTCTTTTAGGGTTTTAGTTTTTATAATATATGGGTCACGATTAGTGCTAATAAAAACCCTAAAGCTTGTGTGTATTGTTGAATCTTTGTAATCTGATGATCGCGAATTTTGTTGAACAAAACCCTATTAGAGTTGTTCTTTCAACAGTAGATTTACAAACGATTTTTCTTTTGGAGTTTGGTCATCAACGACACAGCTAGGTCTTTAACAAAAACAAAGTTGAGATGTTACAGTTTAAAGACACAAGACGATTGCACAAAAGGATTTTGAAGGTTACTGATTTGGGTTTTCTAGTGTTTGTCTAAACCCTAATTCGAAGACAAGGTGGATGTGTTAATTTGTGGAGATGATGCTCATGTTTCATGAATTGTTCAAAACAGGTTCACAACCTTGGTTATTCAAGCAAAGGTATTGGTTATGGGACTAAAGCTTACGGGTTGACACTATGTATAACAGTAGGGTTTGGTTAAATGATAATTGTCATAGTCATAAAACTTGATGATGAGAGATTGAGAAAAAGGAAAAGACACCATGATGAACCTTCTGATAGGAGCAGCAGAACTCAAGATTCTAAAGAATAAGCTTGAACCTTTGGGTCAGACCTGGTGATTTGATCATGATTATATATATATTAGTTATGATTTTGAGAAACCCTAACATGGAAAATTGAGGTAAGCAGATTCACAGGTTACTAGAGTTTTTCTTGTTCGTGGTTTGATAGCAGAATTTGAAGGTATCCAAAACAGGTAGTGATACTATAGTGAATATGGATATTGGAGGAACTAGATTGTTCGTTACTTCAGCAGGTTGGTTTGAATGTGAACGAGAATGGTCATGGAATAAACAGATTATCACAACCATGTACAGAGAAGGAATGTGATACAAGTTTTATGGAAGCAGTTATGTGGTATGGGGTGCGTGTATTTGGAATGAGATATCTTATGGTTTGAAAACCCTATTGTTTAGGGATTGGTTTACTTGTTCCCATAATTAATTCCTTATGTGTTTGACTTGGTACTGCTGTGCTCGTGTGATATTGGGCTGCAAATAATATTAGTCCAAAAGTTTTAAGTTTATACTGCTCTGTATAATATTAAAGCTGCTCATTGTACTTAGTACTGCCCGCTTTGTCTTTATGCTGCTATGGTTTACACATTTAATACAGTTCGAAGGTATTTATACCACTTTCTTTGTCCGAGAAGTTTTTAAAACTGCTAGTTTCGTCCGATAAATGAGTTAATGCTGTTAGTATTATCCGATATCGGACATTACATGTTTTTTTGGTATTATGATGGATCTCGGACGACACAGCAAATCAAGAAGTTTTGATTTTTGGTTTTGGAAATTAGAACAAGTTTGGTTCTTGACTAACTTTGAAGAAGTCAGATAACACACACACATGTTGTTTATTAATTTGTTCAGATGATTCTTGGACAAACAGAAGATTTTTGGATTTGGTTTACATATTCTTAAAGTTTCAAAGGCTCGTATTTTTGGATCTATTGAAGATGTGGTTACGAAGAAGGTTATTTATCACTTATTTGAAGGTGAAGTGGAATTATTTGGATGCGTGTTCTTATCATATCTTAAAGTGGGTGTTACACTTTAAAGATAACTTGTTCGTATGTGACGAAGAATTAACAAATCTAGTAAAGGTATGTGATTTTTCTTATGGTTCTCAATGCTCACATTTGTTATCACTTTAGTTATGTGTCTCATAGAAGATGAGGATAAATTGTCAAGTGATTGCGGTCTCCTTATACATTAGTTTTGGGTATACATTTGAAGTCACGTGGATAGTACAAGACATAAGACACAAGTTTGGGTTATTCTACTTTAGCATCAAGTTCGTTATACTTAGTTTTCTTCATTAGTGATCATTACAAGCTCTTAAAAAATTTTGATTTACATCTTCATTAGGAACAGCTGCACCATGAACTTCTAGGAGGCTGATAAGTTTTTGAAACCTATCATATGCTTTATCTAAGCCTTCTATGTCAGATACAGAAAAGTTTTCAAATTGTTGCTTCAAAACAGTCTTCTGCATCTTCTTAGATTCAACATTGCCACCAAATCTACTCTTGATAGCAGCCCACAGAGACTTTGCATCCTTTATTCCATGGAACCTCAGTTGATACTCATCAATAATAACCAAAAGCAAAATGCTTTTATCTTTTCTTTCTCTTTGTCTTTGTAATAGTGCTTTAGCAGTCTTTGGAGGTACTTTAGTTTCAATACCTTTTTCATCAGTTGTTACTTGTATAGAACTATCACCATTCAAGATCACTTGCCACAAACTATAATCTGTATTAGTGAGATACTGCTCCATCCTCATGCTCCAAAGGGTATATTCACCCTTCTTGAGGATAAGAAGTTTTATAGTAGACACAATTTAAGGAGATTCTACTGGTGCTATTTGTGTTGCAGGTTCTTCACCAGACATTCTGTATTATAGGAAGAGATTTAGATCTGATAAAGTTCTTCTTATTCAGAGTTTCTCCACAAGCTCTGATACCACTTGTGAAGTCCCAATGAAACGGATCTTCTTTAGCCTGTTAAAGCTTAGTTAACTTGGATAAATCCAAACTAACTATATGAGAAACTATGATTGTGAATACATGTTTGCCCAGCAGTATTAACACCATTTACTCTGACAGTATTAACTTTTTCATTTGAAATCCTGGTATTTGGTGCTGTTGATTTATAAAAAGACCTTCTAATAGGTGAATGAGACTTATGAAAAGCATTTGTTCTTAATTTTGAAACATTCACTCTATTTGTATGGGTAGCAGTATTAACTGGTCTGAATGTACTAGTTGATGTTGTTGCTCTTAGAGAGCTTTGCTTGGCAGTACTAACTGGTACTCTTCCAGACCTTGTTAAGACTGCAGATGGAACAAATTTATTTTGATGATTTATTCTCTGAACATTATTCCAAACTGGTCTAATTTCCCTTTGACCAGTATTCTTTCCCATATTTTTCAAAACAGACTTTTTAGCCATTCTCTTTTCATGAAAATCACAGTCTTTTATTAGATGGCTGTAACTGCCACAAACAAAACAGGCTTTCTTTGTAGACCCAAATCCTAACCCCAGTTTTTGAGTCATTTTCCCATTCCAATCTCTTCTATCTACCTTAGGATTTTGAGTGGTTATCCTAGGTTTTTCAGCTTGTTTAGGTTTAACAGATTCATTCCTAGCATTAGTAAACTCAATCTTTTTAAAACTAGGTTTGTCTGTTGCTTGCAAATCATTAGATTGAAAAATATCCTCATCATCATCACTAACCCAATCTTCAATGATAACTCCACTAGGCCTAACAGATTCAACTCTAGGCATTTCTACACTAGTATTGCTAGGTGGAGTGATACTTGTTTCAACTTGAGACACACTAGCACTAGTCTTATTTGTTGTAGGCCTATAAACAGAATCATCCAATCCTATAAAAGATAGGTCAGCAAGTGGAGGCATGTAGTTCCCAGTTAAAGGAGGAGGAACAACATGATATCCATTATCCTTTTTGAACCTATCATTTGTTTGATTATCATCTCCATCACTTGAACGACTATCAAAGACACTATTAAAAAATTCACTACCACTTGAATCATTTTCATTCAATTGATCTCCATATCCTAGACCAGTTTTATCTTTAGAACTTAATTGACTATTAATCAGTTTATTTAAGTTTTTAGAAGATGTTTAAACTGTTCTAGTTTAGCTTTTAAATCATCCTTTTCTCTTAAAGTTTCATCTAACTGATTTTTAAGTCTAGTGACAACAATACTTTTGTCTTTTACTTCAAATTCTAAGACTGCAATCTTTTCTTCATAGACGGCTTTATTTTTCTGATGAACAACTAATTGTGCCTCTACAGATTCTAGGCCTAACTGATAAGCTATAATTTCTAGATTAGCCTTACTAAGAGTTTGTCGCTGTTCATTAAACTGTTTTTGAAGTTTTTCATATGTTTTACACAATTTTTAGAACAAGATTGTACCTCTGTGTCAGACCCTGAGGAGTTTGAAGTGTAGACCATGAGTGCAAACTCAGTTGGTTCATCTTGAGCTATATTGTTAGCCTCCAAATATTGAGTCGAACATGAAGTTCGTTCATTATGTATTTAAGTCTCGGTCAATTAATTAGTTAATGTTGTAATAGAATATTATCGGGATTCGGGCTCGATAGTTAAACTAATATTGTATATGTTTCGGGTTTAATCCCAAGCAAAACCCGAGCCCGAGTCCTAGTTAAATATCCCACGCGTCACATTAAATGTGTAGGGGTATATATATAGATATTTTCTACTAAGAAAATATCTTCTAAAATCTCTAATCATTATTTCTAAATAATATCTTTCTCTTTTTCTCTCATCTCTCTCTCTCTCTCTCTTCTTTCTCTCTACACCACCACCTCTCTATCTCTTTTCTAGTTTCTTGGTTCGATCCGTGTTGTGTAATATGAAGTGAAAGTGTAGATCGGGATCCTACAAAGTTAAAATAAATAGTTGAGAATTTATTGACGTAAAATGATGTAAAAATACGAATTGTTACACACTCAACATATATTCTGTCAATTCAATAGGTTTGACTTCAGAGGAATTTTGATGGTAATTTATCTTATTTAGGACCGAGGGAGTAGACCTAAGTGATTTTTCCTGAGTATAATCGATATTCAGTAACTTTTCAAGCATACATAAGATGAACCTAGATAAGCAATGTACTTTTTCCTAGGTGTATCAATGAGCCTGGTTACAAGATCATTGAATATGATCTCTCCTATGTCAATCTTCACCCCTGTGAGGAGACTGAAGATTATCATTTGTTGACTTGAATTTAACTGATCAGTAGAAAACTTGTTCCCACCGAGAACCTGAATGACAAAAGTCGTCATGTTCCTCCAAACTATGGGAAACCAGGTTTTGGACAGAAGGGTCTTATTGACCAAAACACTAGCCGACTCTTCTACATTTCTTTCATTATGAAGGCCCAACTTTAGAAGTTCAGCCTTCATGACTTCAGTTGATGGAAGAGCAACATAATTTCCATTATTATAGTCAAGCCTAGTGGTTTGTACAAAGGTCTGAAAGTTAAAAAACAATGACGTCTTACCATTCTTCACTATGAACCTGATGAGTGACTCTATGAGGGGTCTTGGTTCTGAGTCATAAGTGGGTGGTTTTAGAAGATCAACCACAACAGTGCACCAAAACTCTCTTAGATAGTTTTGGTATACTACCGATGGTGTTTTCGTAAAGGCCACATTTAGAAAATAGTTTTTCAAATATTTGCATAGGTCTTTGTAAGCAGACACGTTTATATGGTAGTTGAAGTATCCACCAACATTGTTGGTCAAAAATTGAACGACCTCGATGATTAGGTCTTGCTCAACCTGTGGTGCATACGCTATTATTTTTGATGTTCCCATTTGTGTTATGAAAAATTGTTTGTTTAGATCTTTAAAAGAAAACTGGGTTAAAATATTATGAGCACACACACAGAGATTAAACTTTGAGAGAGAAATTTGCAAGAGTTTACTTAGCAAAGAGAATATATATATGTGTGTGTTTTTTGCAAAGGGGTATTTATAGGAGTGGATGTGAAATGGTTTTGAGATGAATTTTTTTTATGAAAATGGTTTTGAAGCTTGTTTGGTATCCGTATTAAATATCATACCAAACATACGGCACTATCGCGACTTTTACGACAACTATTTAGCCGTTATGTGTCGTGCACTTTTTGCAGAGTAACGTGGGATTATGATAGTGGAGAGAAGTGAAAATCCATTTGGGGAAGAGATTTTGTTTGTGAGAGTACGCATTAAATGCGTAGTGGGTAACTTGGGAAGAGTGGGACCCATGACTGTTGGATGACAGTTAAATAAGAAATACTTGTTCATTATTTAATGTGTTCAGTCACCAACCTAAGACATTTAAGTAACTAAATACTTAGAGTATTTAGTTCCTCAGTTAATATGTTCCTATGAGTTATGGGATAATGATATGTTATCAGTGATGGTTATTCAGTGGACACGTTTTGTCTACACTACACTTAACATTATTTAGTTAGGGTCCTGACTAATCAATGTTCAGCATATCCAATTCAGCTTTTAGTCTGGTGAATGTGGGTTCATCTTAAGGCTTTGTGCATATATATCAGCTAGCTGATATTCACTGGGATTGAAGTGTGATTCAATATCACCTTTGATGATATGACATCTTATATCAATGTGTTTTGTTCTTGAATGAAGAACATGATTGTTGGAAATGGCAATGGCACTGGTGTTGTCACAAAAGATGGGTACCATCTTGTACTGAATGTCATAGCCACTGACTTGAATTTTTATCCAAAGTATGTTTGCACAACACCCAACAGCAGCAACATATTCAGCCTCAACAAATGACATAGCCACTGATTGCTGTTTCTTTGCACTCTAACAAACTAACTTTCCTCCAAGCAATTGACATGCACCAGAAGTGCTTTTTCTGTCCATATTGTATCCTGCATAGTCTGAGTCTGAGTATCTTTTAAGATCAAATCCAGAACACTTTGGGTACTACAAACCAAGAGTGGGAGTACCTAAAGATTCTTTTCACAGTAGTGAGGTGTGATTCTTTTGGATTGGCTTGATATCTTGCACATAGACATGAGGATTTATAACAACATGTTGGCATGATGCTACTTTTTGTTGTTGTGTATATTATAGTATGTCCCCATACAATAATAAATAGCATTTCTCTCAATATCATTGAAAATTTAGAAGTATTTCATCGGATATTCATGATGAAATACTTAATCTAGAATGTTAGGCTCACATTGAGCTGTTAATTATGCAAACTTGAGGTTGCGATTTGATGACCATTTAGACGATGTATCGATTTTAATCTCTAAATGGTTCATACAATAGATTTGTATACCTGCATATATCCACTTGTTTTCTTTCCAAAAAATTAAAGGATTAAGTCCCCAATCTAGTTGATAGATAAATAAATCAAATTCTTTTAAAAGATAACATTAGATTGAAGAATCTTATTTTTCAATAGTTTTTGCATCATTAATGACCCAGGATGGTAGAACCGGTTATGCCAAAAAATATTAGAATTATGGCCCATAAATTTATGTTGTGGGCAATGATTAGCTGTCACTAATCTTTATATAATACATGTCGAGGAAGATACAAAGAATATAATGCATCCTTAATATTGAACTTCGTTCCTCAATAAAATTTTATATTTCTTTTATGGAGCATTCATATATATCTCAAAATATATTAGCATAGATTCTAACATCTATGAAGATGATGTGTAATATATTTGACACACTTGTATTTTTCATACATGACATTTTTATTCGCTCCCTTCTTATTATTCCACTACTAGTGGTTTTTCATTTTTCATATTACTTCAACCATATCCTTAATCATGATATATGATTTTTATTTATTTACATAATCACATTTACTTGAGAGAATTGAGATATTATGTTGATCATTATATTATCACATTCTCATGAAGGAATACGGATCTTTATATGGATCATTTCATCTCATTCACATAAGGGGATGAAGATTTATCCGTTGATCTATTCATTACATTCACTTGAGGGAATGCAAATTTTGTATTGATCATTTTATCACATTCATATTGAGGAATGGACTAATAGTTGAACAAGTTTCATATTTCTCATCAGAAATTCATTTTTTCGTTCAACAACAAGAACATATATTAGTTCATAGAACTTTTAAAATTCACATTCTTGATAATGCTACTATAGAAACATATTTGAGGCATAAATAATTAAGAATATTTTCTCAAACATGTATTCACTAGTAACCTTCACGTTGCATTTTTTCATATTTCTGAATAATATGAAATTGTACTCACTTAGAGCTTTAAAATCTTGCACCATAAGGTGCATTCAAATATAGCGAACGTTTTAGAAGGGTTACTAGCTTTTGTGTTGCAATCTATCTTTTAGTTTTTTGCCATAATTTAACGGATCTTTCACCGTTAAGTATTCTCTTTTGAGGTCCTCATGAAGAAGAAGACGATGGGAATACCACTATTGTGGCATACTCTCCTAAAGAGGCTTTATTTTAAGTTTTAATTGATTCTCCCATATTATAAGCGGTAAGATAATCTCTTAAAGAGGCTTTATTTTAAGTTTTGATTGATTCTCCCATATTATGAGCGTTAAGATAATCTTAGTTTGAGGGAGACAATTTTCTTTTAGTGTGAAAATAAATTCCAATTTTGTAAACTTTGACATTATTTCAAATAAGAAAATTAGTCATTCAATAACATACGTATAAAGTGTTCCAAACTACCAAGACTTACAAACTTTACATGAAATCAGATGATGCTACTAATAATATGAGCATGGTTAACCAAATTAAAACTTCAATTCCAAGCAACCGGTTTTTGTGGCCCACCAAATTCTCAAGATCTATAGATATATGGGGAAAAATATTGACAAAATATAAAAATCATGATATGACTCTTTAGATGAAAGAAAAACACAGATGCAAATAAATAAATGCAATTAAAGAATTACTAAAGTGATACAATAGAACTTGAGGTTCTATAGAAAAATATAACATTGGCATGAGTTTATGTTATTTGATTCTCTTGAAAGAATCATAATAAAACTTAAGGTTTTTTTTTTCTTTTAACATAACATGAGGTTATGTTATCTGATTCTCATTATGAATCATAACAGAACTTGAAGTGCTATATATACATGCTATTTAGCATAATACGAGGTTATGTTATTGATTCTATTGATTGAATCATGTTAGACCTTGAGGTTCTAACTATTATGTTTTTTTCTTTAACATAGATTATGTTGTATGATTTTCGTGAGAGAATCATAAGACAACATTATAATCATAACTTAAGGTTATGATATTTTATTTATATGGAGAAAATCATGATAGAACTTGAGATTTTTATCTTTTTCTTAAATAGAACATTACAATTATAAAACACTGTTATGTTATTTTGATTCTTTTTTAAAAGTCATTGTAAAATATGAACTTGAGGTTCAAAAATTAAATTGTAACATCACTTGAGGTTCAAAAATAAAATTGTAACATAACTTGAGGTTATGTTATTGACTCTTGAGGGAATCATAATAGAAGTTTAGATTCTTTAAATCATCATATTCATAATTTGATGTTATATTGTTGTGTTTCTCTTGAGGGAATCATAATTGAACTTGAGGTTCACAAAAGAAATTAATGATAATAATAACTATGAGTTCATGTTATCGTGATTCATTTAAAACCGTATCGCAAAGAACTTGAGGTTCTTTTTAAGAAATTACAATAACTTGAGGTTATTGTATTTTAATTATATTCATTGTCATAAAACTTGAGATTTTATAATGAATAAATATAATCATAACAAGAGGAGGTTATGATATCTTTTAATTCTATTAGATCTTTAGGATTTTTTTCTTGTAAATTATAAAAAAAAATACAAACATGAACATAAGTTAATTTGTAGACGCAATTTCAATACGTATGTATGAGATCACAATAAACTATGTCATCAAAATTAAGGAATAAACCTGATCTCAATGATAATTGCTTAAACTATAAAAAACAAAACACTATGATTTTCATTTATTTAACATAATACTAATCCTCAAACATTTGACCACTGTTCATCAACAGTGGCCAAATGTTTGACTTGGGCCT
>BQNB010017412.1:57225-69984 GCA_026074375.1 Tanacetum coccineum | reverse complement strand
AACTCCCTAGTAATATAGCACTTTGCTTAACTAATACCACATATAGGTCTATATAGTTCAATCACCATCTAATTGTTTTAATAAAATTGTATTTAATAAGTAAAAACGTTTTTAATTACCGTTTTAGTAAAAATGGCGTAACTTTCGCGTTTTAAGTCTGATTTTGACGTTTCTTATGCCCACGCTTTCATATTAGGACGAGTTATCATAATTTTACATTTTCATATTTTTGACCCTCTGATGAACAGTACTTTTTACTGTTCACGCCAGTTATAAAGTTATTTTTATAGTTTTAATTATCGTAAAACCCGTAAATGTCATATTTTATTCGTTATAGCTCCGTTTTTAGTGATTCTTTCGAGCACGTTCTCGTAATTGAAATTTCTACTTATTTATGAGGTTTACAAAAAAAAAGTTTCTGTCATGAACAGTAACTTTTATAAAAATAGTTTTATAAAAGTATTAATTGTTGTAAACTCGCGAAATTCATAACTAGTTCGTTATTAATTAAAAAATTATGATTCTTATCATTTTAGAATCCTAAAAATATGTATAGTTTGTTAAAAATACCAAACTTGTTGTTTGAATAATTTTTATAAAAGTTTTTATAAAAATTCTTTTACGACTCCGTTTATTAACGTATAAGTTGTTTTTACCGTATCTTTTTCGTTATTAATCCGTTTTTCAAGTTCTCTATATATCCGGGATCGTCATGAGACGTATTATTTTTATATAATGTCAAATCCACTATTTGAAATTCGAATTATAAACAGCCCCTTAAGAATCCATACTTACACTTTTATTTAAAGCTTATTTTATGTACTTTTACTTTTGTAACTTACCACAAGTCTCATATATCATATGTATTATAAGTGATACAAATAATATTGTCCATAAGTTCATTATTTGCCCAAATGTCCAAGGTGACAAGATTAATAAATCCATAATAACACTTAAAAAAACCATAACTTCATTAAGTAACCCTAATTTACTAGTTTGTCCATAATCATTTTTATACATAAGCCAAGTGTGTACAAGTCTTACAACCATTTTGTAAACTCAATATACCATCCATATAACATGTGTACAAATCCATAAATCATGTTTACAAGAAAATCCACTTTTAAAATGTTAAACATATCCTAAATGGTGATTTCACTACATAGCACATCATATACATAAAAACTCATAAAATGAAAGTATAAAGGTTTATAGAAGACCTTATGATGAATGATGATGATGAAAAATAGGTGCTAAACCCTTGTTTAGCCTTTAAACCCAAGCTTGCACAATATGAAACCCTAACTTTTCCAAATAAACCCTAATCTTCCTTTTCTTGATTAATACTTGAATATGGTTAACCAATGCTTGGAAACCTCTTAGAATATCTTATGAATGATGTGTGTAGGTGTGTATAGGTTGTAGAAAATTTGGTATGGATTATCCAAAGAGTGTGTTTGTTGCCGTGGCTATAGAGAAGCAAAAGGGAGGGTTTTTGCTTTGATTTTCACACTAGGAATTGTTATGTATGTGTTATCTTTTACTAGTTAGGCATTATATATCTTAGACTAGTCCAAGTTACTATTGAAAGGTCAAAACTTAGGCTCCAAGGGTGGTAATTGGTCAAGGGACAAAGGGGAGGGTTTTGGGGAAAGTCTTGGTCAAATGTAGCCTAGTCTTGGTTTGCCATAATTAGAGATGTGTTGTACAAGATTTACTAGAAATTTTGGTGGCTAAATGTCCCCCATTACATACATATACACGAAAATAATGAGGGGAGGGGTGGAAAAATATTTTGGTCTTTTATTTAGTGTATACTTGCATTATTTTGAGGCTACATGAAATGTAGATTAAATATAATGTACAATTTGTACATTGTAGGGTTTGATTTGAATTCTTTCATGAAGAATTTGAATAATTTAATAAATACTTGAAGTTTTACATAAACTTTGAGTATTGGGTACAATTGTGGGTATTTGTTGAAGCGTAGATATATTTTTGTGGTTCCGGGTATGCTTAAACGTACTTTATCGCGAAACGTACATAATTCACGTAACCGATAAAAATAAAATAAACAACGACCATAATTATTCTCAAAATAATTATTTAATACTTGATTGATGCCAACGTTTAATGGTTTGATGCCCGTTTACATTGAAAGCTAAATTTTTAGCGTACGCGATTTAACTTAACGTTTACGATTTTAAAGCAAACGCGTACAAGAAAAAAAAAATAGTGAATTAAATGACGTCGTTCATTGATCAAAAATACGAATTGTTACAGTCCTTCCCCGTTAAATGAGCCTTGTCCTCAAGGCTCAAGTTGCGACACTAGATGAAAGTACGGGTTCGGAGAAAAGATGCGGATATTTCTTCCGGAATTGGTCTTCATGTTCCCAGGTATACTCAGCTCCTTGCCGAGAGTTACAATGAAGTTGAGTTTTATCGTCAAAGTGTATTTCCTCCAACGGAATTGCCAACGGTTCATCGGATAACACTTCTTTAGGTTAGATACGTGAAACGTATGATGAACCCCATCGGTTTAGCTCAGACGGCGTAAACACTTATGTCGATCACAAGTATCTATGCATCGCTTTACTTGATATTTGGAACATTTTCTCAGTTCTCTTTGAAATTAGTTTCACCGAGGATGAGCTCTCCAACTTCGGTCCAACAAACAGGTGAACGACACTTTCGACCATAAAGTGCTTCGAATGGTGCGGCCTTGATGCTAGCGTGATAGCTATTGTTATAAGAGAATTCAACTAACGGTAAGTGATTAACCCAACCTTTTCCGAAATCGATCACGCAAGCACGCAACATATCCTCGAGAGTTTGAATTGTCCTCTCGCTTTGCCCGTCTGTTTGTGGATGATACGCAGTACTCATATCCAAATTAGTACCTAAAGCATCGAAGTGACCTCTAGAAGTTGGATGCGAACCTCGGGTCGCGATCACAAATGATTGAAACAGGTATTCCATGCCTCGTGACAACCTCCTTTAGGTATATTCTTGCAAGTTTATCCATAGGATCAGTCTCTCTCATTGGTGTGAAAATTGCAGACTTAGTGAGTCGGTCCACAATCACCCAAATGGTGTCGTAGCCTTGCGACGTCTTAGGAAGCTTAGTGACAAAATCCATAGTGATGTTGTCCCATTTCCATTCAGGTATCTTGGGCTGTACCAACAATCCTGATGCCCGTTGATGTACGACCCTTGACCTACAGCACCCAGGTCAAACACTTGCTAACATAGGTGGCGATGTCGGCTTTCATATTGGGCCACCAATATAGCTTCTTCATATCTTGATTAATCGTGTCGGACCCGATGTCTTAGAATATTTTTGATTTGTGGGACTCGAGCATGATCACAGTCCGCAAATAGCCCATAACATGGTACCAACTCTTGCCATTGAGGCATTATAGTTCCATCTCAGGGGTTCCAACTTTTTCGTACTAATATGCCTCTGGATTTTTAGCGTTTTCAACCAACATTCCTCCAACATCTTCGTTCTTGATGTTCTCCCTGGTTTTTCCGTGCTTCATCAGAGCATATCAAGATTTGTTTTTGGGGAAAGGAATTTTCCCAACCATGGTCATGACTAAGGCTCGAACTCTTAATGGTTGATCTCTCTCCTTCCTGCTTAGAGCATCAGCAACAACGTTTGCCTTTCCTGGGTGATATCGAATCTCACAATCGTAATCACTAAGCAACTCCAACCAACGACGTTGCCTCATGTTCAACTCTTTCTGATTAAGAATGTGTTGTAGGCTCTTATGATCAGTGAACACCGTGCACTTGGTTCCATACAGGTAGTGCCTCCAAATCTTGAGAGCGAACACTACTGCTCCAAGTTCCAAATCATGAGTCGTATAATTCTTCTCATGAATCTTCAGTTGGCGTGATGCATAAGCAATCACCTTTTCTCTTTGCATTAACACAACGCCCAAACCCTTCTTTGAAGCATCGCAGTATGCGATAAAATCTTCGCTTCCTTCAGGTAAGGCCAGGATTGGTGCACTGCACAACTTCTGCTTTAACAGTTGAAAAGCTGCTTCTTGTTTATCACCCCACTCAAACTTGACCTTCTTCTGAGTGAGCTTGGTCATCGGTTTGGCGATCTTCGAAAACCCTTCAATGAATCTTCGATAATACCCAGCAAGACCTAAAAATTGACGAATCTCCGTTGGCGACTTAGGAGATGCCCAATCTTTAATGGATTCGATCTTGGCGGGATCCACGTGAATGCCCTTACTATCAATCACGTGACCTAGGAACTGTACTTTAGGAATCCAAAATTCACACTTGGAAAACTTGGCATACAACTCCTCTTTCTTAAGCAACTCTAAGATTAGCTTAATGTGCTCTTTATGTTCTTGCTTGTTATTTGATATATCAGAATATCATCAATAAAGACAATCACGAATTTATCCAGATATGGTTTTCATACCCGATTCATAAGGTCCCATTGAAAAACGGCAAGTGCTTTCGTCAAACAAAATGGCATAACTTTGAAATTCATAATGGCCGATAACGGGTTTTAAAAGCGTTTTTTAGAATGTCATCTTCTCGAACCCTCAGTCTTGGTGATAACCCGACCTTAGGTCGAATCTTCAGAAGACACTCGATCCTTTAGAAGTGATCAAATAAATCATCAATTCTTGGGAGCGGATAACGGTTCTTCGCCCTTAGTTTATTCAATTCCCTGTAATCAATGCACATCCTGAATGATTTGTATTTCTTCTTGACAAATAAGACCGGAGCTCCACAAGGTGATGAACTATGTCTTATAAAGCCTTTGTCAGATAGTTCTTTTAGTTGCTCTGACAACTCTTTCATTTCAGAAGGTGCCAATCGAAAGGCGCTCGAGCTACGGGTGCACGCATTTAGGTACCAAATCAATTTTGAAATTCACTTGTCGAGCAGAAGGAAGCCCGACAAGTCCTCAGAGAAAGACTTCAGGAAAATCTCAAACTATTGGTACATCCTCAAGTCGTTTCTTCTCTGACTTGTCTTCAACCTCATTTGTAGTGACATGTGCCAAAAAGACAGACATCCTTTTAGGCATGTAATCTTGTGTTTTGGAGTACGAGGTAATGTGCAGACGAGCCTCGTGTCCATGGATTAGCGTTCGTTCACCGTGAACAATTAATGTTTCAAATCCTCCAGGGGATACGAATTGACTATTCGACACACATAATGATTGCTTGGTAATGCGTTGCCAACCAATCCATCCTAATTAATAGCATCGAAAATACCAAGTTCTACGGGCATTAAATTTATGTTTTAATGGGTGGTTCAGGAGATTTTATGTGCACCCCTAAGATTGTGTTTACCCCCAATTATCCTAAGACCTGGAAACCAAACACATGCCCGTCAAAGCTAGTTTCGACTCATAAATAGTGATCTAAGGTAGTATGGCGTGATAACCATTTGATGAACAAAATTTAGTAGACACAAACTCCTATTGCACAGTATCAAATAATATAGTAGCATAGCGGATTGTTGAGAAGGAATTTACCCCGTCAAGATATTTGGGAATCATGGGTTGTCCCTATTAATGTCCACCAATACACTTTCGCTGGAGCCCTGTCATTACCGAACCTTGAATTCCCACACGGTTTTTGTTGTTCTTCAGCTTTGGGCATTCCCATCATGTAAGTGTCCTGAACTCCACACTCGAAGCATGTAAGGTTTCTTCTGGCCTGACACCAGTGCCCCTACTGATTGTTAGCATTGTTGGACATTTCCCGCACTGTCTATAGTCACGAGCCAAAATGGCCAAATTTGTTGCATTTGTAACATTTTGGAGCACACGGACCCAACCGTGGTGAGGGGCTTTTTTTTTTGGGGGGGGGGGGGGGGGGGGGAGTTGATTTGAGGCATAGGGTTTGGATCCCCTATATTGTTTCTTATTCACCAAGATCCTGTAGTAAAAGCCCTGCCAGTGTTCCTGCCTCTTGTTCTATTTGTTGGTTTTGATTGTTTCGAGAAGTGTTTTCAAACTTACCATTTGTTCCAGTCTGTCTTTCACAATGGTGCTGACTTTCTTATCCATTAATACCAGTGCCATTTCAACAACCCTCTTGCATGGTATTTCGGCTTTGATGCTACAATGTTTCCATGATCAAGTGTCGGGTAATCCACCGACCTACCTTACAATCTTGGTCAGAACTCCTCCCGGAAACAATCTACACACAAACAGTGCAAGTTTCCTGAAACGTTGGTTGTAACCTAACACATATCAGTACCCTACACTTTTTCAAATTCCACAATTCAGCCTCGAGCTTTTTCATCTCGTTCCTCGGACAGTACTTGTCAGTCATCTTCTTTCTCAGATCGGCCCAAGTCATTGCATATGCAGCATCATGACTGACAGTCATAACATGGGAATTCCACCATGTTAGAGCACCTGCTAGAAGAGTACAAGTGGAAAACTTAACCTGATTTTCCACAGGGCAGTTGCTTATGCGGAAAACAGTTCACCATCCATTCCGAACCATTGAATTAATTCATACAACTCCCTCAGTGCCTTTGAAATATAGAGGTTTGCACTTCATAAAGTCTTGGTAAGTGCATTCTCGAACAATGCGTTCAGTCCTTCTGCCACCTGTTCCCGAAGTGTGGCTGTCATCGCCATTCCTGTTTGCATCTCGTGCTGCCAAAGCGGCAGTGACACCTTGGTCAATCATTGCCTGAAGTTGGGCATTAGTGACCGATGTGGTGGTGGTTGCTGTTGGGGCTGGGGTTGTTGTGACCGGTGTTGACCTTGTGGCTCATTTTGGTGCCATTTTCTTCAATCACAAGAAAATACAATACCCGTTAGATTTCATTAAATCATAACCATGACATGACATATACATGATAAATAAAGTGAGATCACATCACACAGTGAAATATACAACTGAATTGTAATCAACAATGATATAACCAAATCGACATTCATTCATAAACAAATTCGATTACAGACGTGACCTAATACAACCATTCCATATATAAATTGGAAAACATACATGAATGGTTCAGATACAAAATGATCATAGGTTACAAAATAAACATAACAACCTAAAAGGCATACTAGCCGAATTAAAAATCCCGTAATACTTTTAGTAGGCTATATACAAAAATGACTAGCCCATAACATAATCAAACTATTAACTGCGACCGTAGCCTCCTCTGGCAAGCTCTTGGCCTGGTGGCAGGACCTCCAACGGGTCCCGAGCTAAGACCTTGTAGTGCGGTACCTGTCCCTATAGTGCTGTCACCTGTCCCTGTAGTGTGGTCACCTATCCCTGTAATAGAACTACATTACGTCAATGTCCTATATAAGGGCAACTGCTGTCGGGTATGATCAGCTGTCCTC
The DNA here is from genome assembly GCA_026074375.1 of Tanacetum coccineum. Classification (NCBI taxonomy): domain Eukaryota; kingdom Viridiplantae; phylum Streptophyta; class Magnoliopsida; order Asterales; family Asteraceae; genus Tanacetum; species Tanacetum coccineum. The sequence continues at coordinate 62,622 of BQNB010017412.1, read as the reverse complement.
AACTCTCTCATCTCTGCAGATCTCCTCTGGTCTGCCTTCAGCATCTCTGAAATCACAGCCTGTCTCCTGCGATCAGCAGCATGCAACTCTCTAATCTCTGACATCTGACCCAGTACGGTAGTGCGCAGTGACATAACCTCTCCGCGGGCAAATCACAACTCTGCGCATCATCAAAAAAATAGCGATCGCCTCCAAGCCTCTCGGGACAATCTAGCCTCTGTCTCCATCTGATGACGTATATATGCATGTGCTCGTCTGTCTCAAACAAACATATAATCCAACCAAACCAATAACTGTCTCTGACTCTGCTCATCGTCTAACCTCGTATAAACCTCATCCGTGTCCTGCCTAACCTTAGTCTCAAATGCTGTCATATGTCGACCTAACTCTGTGTCAATACTAATTGGTACCCCCTACAGGGTCTCAACTATCTCATCCCACGAGTCGGTGATCCCATATCCAACCGGAGACCGGATCACGCCTGATCTCCCTATCCATAGTAGCTACAAATCCATAGTCTACTCTAAGACCTCCAGCCAGTCTAGCAGCAGCAGCAGATGAGCTATCTCCTACCTCGTATCCAGGACCAAGAGCAATACCAACCTCTTCTGAGGTGGTACGGTAACCTCGGGTCTATCCTCCCTACGACTAGTAGAGGGTAGTAGCAATGGTGGTGATGAAGTAGGAATTGATATGGGCACTGGTGGTGGTATCCCTAATAATGGTGCATCTGGTCTGGTGGGGGAGAGTATGAAGGGGTGTAAAAAGTAGATAAATGGAATGTAGATGCGGCCTCAGCTCTCATCTGAATACATACAGCTCGATAAGCCGAAGAACGAATGACTAGAGGTGGAGCTGGTGATAACATCAAGGTTGGGTCGTATAGTGGTATTGATGAGAGAAGTTCTGGGAAGTGGAGAAGTCCATAAGGAGAGTGAGATGTGGTGGAGTAGATATAGGAGTGAAGTCTAGCACCCTCTGCATAAGACCATACTAGTGTCTGGTACCTAGGAGCTGGAATAGATACCTAGCAGTCACAACGATATTGCAGGGTGTTGGTGGTGGTTAGGCCGTAGACAATCAGTCTCGGAAAACGGCTTTGTCTCCTCCGCATATGGGCCTGATCAGTAGCTGGTTAAAGCAAACCAACTACAGAGTCGTCAGAGTAGGGTGCTATCCTCCTCCTCCTCATCCCCATCAGTCTCTATGTCAACATCATTCATCCTCAGCCCCTCTGATAGCTCCTCCTCGTCATCGTCGTCTCTCCTCCATCGCAGATAATCGACAAGATACTCCTCCGGGTCCATCATCGTCACCTCCTCCGGGTCCGCCGCAGGACGGACCTCCGGCACATAGTCAGGTACTGAGGCATTGGGTGAGGCCCCCCCAATCCCAGCACCTGGCTGAACCTCAGCAACATCTCATTATCAGATGCTCTGGGGCCTGAACAAGTATGGCGAAGGTGGTGCCTGCTTTGGCTCCTCAGGGCTAGGCACGTAATCTGGAGAGGTGGGCCAGAAGAGCGGACCCTCCGACGTATGGGTCCTTCTGGCATCCAAAGGCAATGCTCAAGTACTCGTGATCATCGGCTCTCGGTGATCCTATGTTTGATAAATCCTCAAATAAGCTGGAAACCTCCGTGTATGTAACCCCGATTCATCTGAATCTGATATGACTGAATCTAAAAATCAAAATAGCTTATATTAGTATTTAATATAAGACTACTTATAATATATATACATTTATACATAAACATGAGTAAATCAATTATGAAATGCAACTAGTCCAACCAACTAATGCAACAAGTAGTGTAAGCAGAATTGTATGACACATATGTATGTCCCGTGAAAACCCCTTTGATGAATTCGATTGTTTGAAACGGTTATAGTCCCAGCAAAAAAAACATTTGACTCTGGTTCACAAATAACCTTGGCTCTTGATACCAATCTGTAACACCCCCAAATTGGGTCACAGCGGAATAAGGGTCCGGGGCGTGTTACTTCATAGATCAATAACACAAGATGTATATAGAACGACCAAAAAGTCGTCTAAAACTGATACATTGGATTTAACAATGTATTTGTTACATAAGCCGAAGCTTCACTTGTCCACTTGTTCAAAATACAAAGATTTCTAGCCCATAACAGTTATACAAAATGTAATGCGACAAAATCTTTAATGCATGATATCCAAATCAAAACCACCAATGTATCCCTTGCACCTCGTGCTTACTGATCCCCTGAAAAACATTGCTTTAAAACGTCAACAATAATGTTGGTGAATTCATAGGTTTGATAAATCATATATTGTAGGACCACAAGATTTCCCAAGTGTATGATAATGCAACAGATGCAGACATCATATAAATGTAATTACGTTGCCCTAAGCTCATGACACTGAAGCTCGACATAAATGAATACCATATAAATGGCCTACATTGCCCGTGATGATGTTCTAACCCGCAACATCCTATGTTCGACATGGTATACGTTCGTTTTCCCAGTGATAGCTAATCACCCGAACGTAGGAGGGGGGGGGGGGGGGGGGGGGATGTCAAATCCAATAGATCTATTCATAACATTCGTCGCGCATATCAGTAACTGACAGTTCATGATAATGGGCTCAACTAGGGTTATCGCAACTTAGGCAACACGTAATCATAATGTAAAATTATCCACTTGTGTCCAGTTGTAAAACGTTGCATGTTTCTCACCCCAAAAACTTTGTAAAACAAAAGCATGTAAAACGTGGGGCTATGAACTCACCTTGAGTGAGCGTATGTCAAGTATATCACAGATAATGCGTCACGCAAATCGTCAGATGCAACCTATTTAAATTAAGGTCGTATAAGTACTATCACACGGTAAATTTACTACTAATGCATAATTCTATATAGCTAATCACCTCAAATTGTTTTGGAAAAATTGTGTTTAATAAGTTAAAACGTTTATAATTACCGTTGTAGTAAAACTGGCGTAACTTTCGCGTTTTAAGCCCGATTTTGACGTTTCTTATGCCCACGCTTTCGTATTAGGACGAGTTATCATAATTTGACATTTTCATAATTTTGATTCTCTGATGAACAGTACTTTTTACTGTTCACGCCAGTTATAAAGTTATTTTTATAGTTTTAGTTATCGTAAAACCCGTAAACGTCGTATTTTAATCGGTTTATAATCTCCGTTTTTTTTAGGATTCTTTTCGACCATGTTATCATAATTAAAAGTTCTAATTATTTATGAGGTTTAAAAAAATATTATTTCTGTCATGAACAGTAACTTTTATAAAAATAGTTTTATAAAAGTATAATGCGTCAACTCGCGAAATTCAACCGTCGTTCGTTATTATTGAAAATTACGATTCTTATCATTTACGATCCTAAAAATATGGTATAATTTGTTAAAAAAATAACCAAACTTGCTGTTTGAATAAATTTTAAAAAAAGTACTTTAATAAAAATTCTTTTACGACTCCGTTTTATTAACAGTATAACTTTTGTTTTTTAACCGTATCTTTTCGTTATTAATACCTTTATTTCAAGTTCATAAATCCGGATCTCGTCGAAAAGCGTATTATTTTTATATAACATCAAACCACTGTTTGAAATTCGAAAATACAAACCAGCCCTCTTAAGAATCCATACTTATACTTTTATTAAAGCTTATTTTAATACTTTCACTTTCGTAAACTTACCACAAGTCTCATATACCAAATGTATTTATAAGTGAACTACATATAATATTGTCCATAAGATTCAATTCTTATTCCAAATGCCGCAAAGTGGAGAAATTAACAATCCATAATCACACTAAAAAAAACATAACTTCATTAAGTAAACCCTAACTTACTTAGTTTGTAACATAACATTATTTATACATAAAAACCAAGTGTGTACAAGCCTTACAACCATTTTGTAACCTCAATATAAACTCCATAGAACATGTGTACAAGTCCATAAATCATGTTTACAAGAAAATCCACTTTTACAATGTTAAACATATCCTAAATGGTGATTTCACTACATAGCACATCATATACATAAAAACTCATAAAATGAAAGTATAAAGGTTTATAGAAGACCTTATGATGAATGATGGTGATGATAAATAAGTGCTAAACCCTTGTTTAGAACACAAATCAAAGCTTGCAAATATGAAACCCTAGATTAGGTTATGAAACCCTAATCTTTCCTTTTCCGCTTGAACAAATGCTTTAAATGGTTAAACCAAGGTTGCAAACACATAGAATATCTTAGAATGATGTGTAATGGCTTTTAATAGTGATTGTAGAATTTTTGGTATATTGTGTATTGTTTTTGGTTTGAGCCGTGGGCTCTAAGAGACAAAGAGGATAGTTTATTTTGATCATTTACCAAGTGTTTTGATATCTAAGTGTGTTCCTATCACACGTATACTGTATATAAGATGTAGGACTAGTCAAGGAAACATGTTGAGGGTCTTATGGAAGACTCTTGGTCCTAGTCATGGCCATATGCACTTGTTGTTCCCTAATAGTTGAGAACATCCTAAGAAAACATGGAGGGATGTTCTTAACTTAGATATTTTGGTTTTCTTATGGTTCTTGTTATCCCTAGCCGGCCATATGTATATATGTGGTGATAATATGGATTAATTTTGGGTATTGGGTATAAACGTGGGTATTTGTTGAAGCGTAGAATTTTTTTGTGGTTCCGGGTATGCCTAAACTTAATTTATCGCAAACGTATGCACTTTACGTATCCGATAAAAATAAAATGAACAAGGATCATAATTATTCTCAAAATAATTATTTAATACTTGATTGATGTAAACGCTTAATTGTTTGATGCCCGTTTACATTGAACGCTAATTTTTAGCCTACGCGATTTAAACTTAATTCATGAAATCACAAGCAACCGCGTACAACACTAAAAATAAATAGTAGATTTATCGACGTCGTCAATGATTCTAAAACACAGGGTGTTATAGATTAATTCTGGAGAGGCGCCAAGGTATCATTCTGCACATCAAGTGGAGGAATAAATTCTTTGTTGAATACAAGTGTTGTGAATGCTGCTTCACATCACTTCCAATAATAGTCTTTATAACTACTATTTTTAGGACATCGTTTGACTTAGAATTAAAAAGTGATATCCACACATACCAAAACTTGTTTGTATTCTCAAGTCTAAGGATGACTTAACTAACCATTTTCAAAATTTACTTATGACAACGGATCTATAAAGTAAACATTTGAAGGTTGGGGTGTCCAATATGCATCCCTTGTGAGTAACATATGAGTTTGGCAGGAACCATCCATATATTCAAAGAATATAACCAACACTCATATTTGCCTTGTGTAACAATACTCCCATACTGTTAACCGACAATGGACATATTTAGAATGATAAATCATTCA
>BQNB010017412.1:37977-55208 GCA_026074375.1 Tanacetum coccineum | reverse complement strand
AATGCTTCTTAAACCCGCGAGGGGGATACATGCTATAAACCATGAATACAAGTATTTTTTTCAACTATATGCTATCCTGATATATTACTGCTGCCAATATTTCTTAATCATGAACCATTAGTCACTTGTGAGTGAACGCGAATATTATGGATAGATCTATCGGGGTGTGACGACTCACGTTGGTGTGCCTATACTTTTGGTACCAATAGCACTATATTTGATTATAATAGGTAACTTTGGCAAGTTACCTTTCCACGAGGACATTTGTTCCTCAACCAATGTCACTACAGTGATTTCCATGTTAACGTATTGATGTCATGAGCTTAGGGCAATAACACTATTTTTTATAATAATTGTACTCATTGTAATTATTACACTTATGGGTGTATAACAACATAACCCACTGTTATGATGACTTTTATTCAAACTGTTTAACGTAAACCTATGAATTTCACTCAACCATTGTGTTGGCCTTTTTAGCATGTTTATCTCAGGTAACTGAGCATCTTATGGCACGAACTTGAAGATGGCTAAACTATTATCATTCAAACTTTATGTTTTCATGTAGATTTTGGGACCTCTGTTTGTAAAAACTCTAATGAAGAAATGAATGATAACTAAATTTTCCAAAACGTCTCTTTACGATTCGTTTTCTGTGGTTATGACTGTTGTACTATGAAGTAATACCTCAGATTAGCTTTCGTTGCTATATTTGTCAAAATAGTGGTGTTATAGATTGGTATCAAGAGCCACAGTTATAGAGAACAAGGTTAAAACCTTAACTATAACTACTTTTCTTTTTCCATCCAAGAAAGTCCTCCGTGCCACTACATTTCCGGAATAGAATGTAAAGATACATAACTATTATACTATTATATAAATAACTTAAGTTATTTACCGCTGGGTTGTTAACAGAGTGATGTCTTCTCCCAACCATCCTACTTCCGATATGGAGGATGCTTTTTCCTCTAACTTTCCGGACTATACTCCGACTTCACTAGACTATTTCCAAGTCTCACCGGGAAATATCTCTCCTGATCCTTCAGATAATTTATCTAAGTATCTTTTGGCCTCACTAGCCATCTCACCTTTTCACGATGATCCATATATGTAAGCATATAATGCTGTTGCTAATGAACCACCTATCCCACCACAAGCTCCTATTGATCCACCGCCTGTTTTGCCTCCATCTCCAGTATTACCACTATCACCAATGTTTGATTCCCGAGATTTCTTTCCTCCCGAAGAGATTCCACCACCTAAAGACACTGAGACTCCTGTTGAATCACCCATTCCAATATCTCCATCTTCATCAGTAGGATCTTCATCACCGGTTAGGTCAACTACACCACCACCAGATTATCCCTTTGATGAGTCTATCTTTGCAGAGTTAGATAACTCATTATGGATCATACCACGACCACTGGGAAGTGAACCAGTCCCCGAGGAATCTAATGAGTCAGATGCTTGTTTAAGTGTTCATTCCTGGAAATCTTAAATTCTAAAATTTTTTCGTTATATCCTGCAATGTAATACCAAAGGATGTGTATTACTTTGTTAGAACTTGTATCAAAATAAGAATCCATACAATATGTCAAATGATTTCAATACCACTATGTATGAAAATTTTGACAATGACTTGTGATATCATTCTTATTTTGTGTTGTCTTGTAAATGTTGATAGAATGGCTCCCAAGAGGACATCAACATCTGCAGCACCACCCATGACTCAGGCTGCCATTAAGAAACTAGTTGCTGACAGTGTTGCCGCGGCTCTGGAAGCACAAGCTGCAACAATGGCAAGTACTAGTAATCCCAACAGGAACACCGGACCTACTGGAACTCCTGTAACAAAAACGGGAAACTATAAAGAGTTCATAAGCTGTCAACCTTTCTACTTCAATGGTACGGAAGGAGCAGTTGGCCTCATTCGCTGGTTTGAACGGACCGAATCAGTATTTTCTCGTAGCAAATGTGCCGAGGAAAACAAAGTGACATTTGCTACTGGTACCCTGACTGATGATGCCTTGTCCTGGTGGAATGCGTACGCCCAACCTATTGGAATAGAACAAGCCAATAAGATCACTTGGACTGAATTGAAAAGGCTCTTAACAAATAAGTATTGTCCTCGAACTGAAGTCAGGAAAATGGAAGATGAATTTTACAATCTGACTGTAAAAGGAGATGATCTTAAAACTTACATTAGAAGATTCCAGGAATTAGCAGTCTTATGCCCAAACATGGTGCCAAACACCGAGAAACTCATGGAAGCTTTCATCGGAGGATTACCCAGAAGTATTGAAGGAAATGTTACCGCTTCAAAGCCTCAAACTTTGGAGGAAGCCATTAACATAACCCAGAGGTTAATGGATCAAGTAACAAGGCACAATTCTGTGCAGGGAACCAATGATCACAAACGAAAGTTTGATGATAGAAGAACCTTCAACAACAACAACTACCAAAACGACCGTAACAACAACAATGACAACCACAACAATGATCACCACCAACAACAGAATAGAAGGCAGGAAACCTTCAGGGCCTATGCTGCTACCCCAACTAAAAACCGTGGGTATGTTGGACCCCATCCTTTGTGTAAGAGATGCACTCTACATCACACAGGACCTTGTACTGTCAGATGTCAGACTTGTAACAAAGTGGGCCATCAGACCAGGAACTGCAGAAACAAAGGACCCTCAGAAGTAATCAGCTACCAGTGATAGTTATTTGTCATGCCTGTAGAGAGAAATGGCATTATACAAATTAGTGCCGAAAGACCAACATCAATGCCCAAGGAAGAGCCTACCTTCTAAGGGATAAGAATGCTCATCAAGACCCGAACGTAGTTACGGGTATCTTTCTCCTAAACCAACATTTAGCTAGATATTAATTTGATTCTGGAGCCGATAAAAGCTTCATATTCTATTTACAAATAGATACTTTTACGATTTTGAAATGGATTGACGGTAAACCTAGTAAGCACAAACACCATTATTCGGGGTTGTACCCTAACTTTGTTAAATCAACCTTTCGAAATTGATCTCATGCCAATTAAACTCGGTAGTTTTGACGTTGTCATTGGTATGGATTGGTTATCCAAGTATCATGCTAGGATCATCTGTGACAAGAAAATCATCCACATTCCCATCGATGATGAAACTTTGATCATTCGAGGTGATCGAAAGTAAATACCTGTACTTAAATTCATATCTTGTTATAAAAACCCAAACAATTAATATCCAAGGTTGTCAAGTTTTCATGATCCAAGTAACGGGAAAGAAGAAGTCAGGCGAGAAGAGATTAGAAGATATTCCCGTAGTTAGAGAATTCCTAGAAGTTTTTCTTGAAGATCTACCTGGCCTCCCTCCCGTTCGCCAAGTAGAATTCCAAATTGATTTAATTCCAGGAGCAACGCCTATAGCTCGCGCACCTTACCGATTAGCTCCTTAAAAAATGCAGGAACTATCTAACCAACTTTAAGAATTAGTAGACCGAGGTTTTATCCGACCAAGTACATCGCCTTGGGGAGCTCCTTTCTTATTTTTCAAAAATAAAGACGGATCTTTCAGAATTGTTTGATTGCCGAGAGTTGATAAACTTACTGGGAAAGAATGTTACCCATTACCCATGACGATGATTATTCAACCAACATAAAGGTTCATGCGTTTACTCAAAAAATCGACTATGATATAGTTTCATCAACTGAGAGTAAGGATGAAGATATTCCTAAGACTGCTTTCAGAAAGATACGGACACTATGAATTTCAAGTAATGCCATTTGGTTTAACTAACGCACCTGCTGTATTCATGGATCTCATGAATCGTGTGTGTAAACCATACTTGGATAAATTCGTGATAGTGTTTATCGATGATATTCTTATCTACTCTCGTAACGAAGAAGAACACGCAAATCATCTGAGAATAATCCTAGAATTACTCAAGAAAGAGAAGTTGTATGCCAAGTTCTCCAAATGTGATTTCTGGATTCGTATCGTGCAATTTCTTGGACACCTAATTGATAGTCAAGGACTTCATGTTGACCCTGCCAAGATCGAAGCAGTTAAGAACTGGGCATCTCCCACTACACCCACGGAAGTTCGTCAATTCTTAGGACTCGCCGGCTATTATCGGAGATTTATCAAAGACTTTTCGAAGATTGCAAAATCTTTGACTGAATTAACCCAGAAAAACAAGAAGTATATCTGGGGTGAAGACCAAGAATCGGCTTTTCAACTACTTAAACAAAAGCTATGTGAAGCTCCAATCTTAGCATTACCCAAAGGAAACGACGATTTTGTTGTTTACTGTGATGCATCTCATCAAGGTATGGGAGCAGTGTTAATGCAAAGAGAAAAAGTTATTGCATATGCATCCCGACAACTCAAGCCTAATGAAGAAAACTATACCACTCATGATCTCGAATTAGGAGCAGTTGTGTTCGCTCTTAAAATCTGGAGACACTATCTCTACGGCACAAAGTGTACGGTTTTCACCGATCACAAAAGTCTTCAACATATTCTTAATAAAAAAGAATTGAACATGAGACAACGTCGTTGGTTGGAATTGCTTGCAGATTACGATTGTGAGATTCGTTATCACCCTGGAAAGGCAAATGTTGTAGCAGATGCCTTAAGCCGAAAGGAACGAATCAAACCACTCCGAGTTAGAGCATTAATCATGACCATTCATCCAAAATTACCATCACAAATTCTCGAAGCTCAAAATGAAGCACTCAAAGAAGAAAATGTCAAAGCTGAGAACTTACGAGGAATGGATAAAGCATTTGAAGTACGTCCTGATGGAACTCGTTGTATTAAGAATCGAAGCTGGTTACCACTCTTTGGTAATTTAAGAGGACTTAGATTAGATGAGTCTCATCAATCAAAATCTTTTCCATTCACCCGGGGTTCTGATAAAATATGATCAAAGATCTAAAGAAACTCTGACTGGTAGCCTAACATGAAGACAAATCATCGTGGTACGTTGGCAAATGTTGACAGTGCTCTAGAGTATAGCTTGAATGTCAGAAGCCATCCGGCTTACTGGTACAACCGGAGATTCCTATGTGGAAATAGGAGAGAATAACAATGGATTTTGTCACAAAACTACCCAGAACATCAGACGGACATGACACAATTTGGGTCATTGTTGATCGCCTTACCAAATCCGCACATTTTATTCCTACCCGAGAGACAGATAGTATGGAAACCCTTACAAGGTTATACATCAAAGAAATAGTCTCCCGGCATGGCGTGCCAATATCCATTATCTCGGATCGTGACAGTCATTTCACATCCAGGTTCTGGAAATCTTTGCAGAATGCTTTGGGTACTCAATTAGACATGAGTACGGCATATCATCCCGAAACTGATGGACAAAGTGAAAGAACCATTCAAACACTCGAAGATATGCTTCGAGCCTGTGTCATAGACTTTGGAAAAGGATGGGGAAAACACTTACCATTGGTAGAATTTTCCTACAATAACAGTTACCATGCCAGCATTAAGGCAGCACCATTCGAGGCACTTTATGGTCGAAAGTGCAGATCACCTGTTTGCTGGGCCGAAGTTGGTGATGTTCAACCATACAGGACCAAAAATAATCCTGAAAACCATTGGAGAAGATAGTGCAAATTCGATAACACTTGCAAGCTGCAAGAGATCAACAAAAAAGTTATGTCAATATAAGACGAAAACCTTTAGAGTTTCAAGTTGGAGATCGTGTTATGTTGAAAGTATCACCTCGTAAAGGAATCATCCGATTTGGAAAACGAGGAATGCCTTATCCCCGGTACATTTGGGGACAATTCAAAATCCTTGAAGAATTAGCCAGTGCTTACTAAAACTAGAGCTTCCTGAAGGCTTAGTAATGTCCACAGTACTTTTCACGTTTAATCTAAAGAAATTTTCTTTTTGACAAATCCCTTGTATTCCAATGAAGAGTTTGGCTCCGATAACCAAACTCAACTTTGTGGAAGAACCAGTGGAGATTATGGACCGAGAAGTCAAGAACTGAACAAATTCGTATTCCTATAGTCAAAGTACGATGGAACTCTAAAAGAGGACTAGAAATTACATGGGAACGCGAAGAATCAAATTCGTCAAAATCCACATCTATTTTACAATATCACTCAGACATCCAACTAAATCTCGAGACGATATTTCTTTTAAGGGATGAGGACTATAACAACCCACAATTTTCATCAATGTAATTATCCATCTATTAAACTAGATGCAATGTACTATCATTCTATTAATACAAACCACCTTTTACAGGGAAATTTTCCGCTTTACTATATTCTACTATGTAACATTGTTTACATAGCAAACTAAAGTTAACGGGCTCACACAACCTACCTATGACTATTCTATCTATGTATATGTCAAGCAAACATCATAACATGTCAAGTCTACACTCTAATATCATTGAATAACTTATACGTTATTATATAACTAAAGTTTTAAACACAATATATTAAATAAATCATAAAAGTTATACAATTTTGCCTAAATCCTTAAATTTTATGTAATGTAAACATTAAAGCGAATCGTCAGCAATAAAGGACACATATAAAAGTATCTTAGCATCTCATTTGAATACATTTTCCCTCTAAAATAAGGTATAAACACTTTTAAGCACAAGTCCAAATAAGCCGTTTTACCTTCGTTTTTCTTAAGAATTTCATACAAACTAATCAACCTAAGTTATAAACACTCAATGTACAACAATTACATTTCATTTCCCTCCTTTCTAATCTTATGTACACGAAACAAAACCAAAAACCCTAACCTGTTCCTAAACCAAACCCGTGACCCATTTCATTCCTTTTTACCCATTTTTAAACTTAAACCACTAATCAAATTAAGTTATAAACACTTAATGTATAACATCACATTTCATAATCCATCATATTATTTCATTACACACGAATTACAAAACCAAAAACCCTACCGTCCTTTAAACTAACTCGCGACCATTTTAATTGTTTTTTTTATGTCCATTTTAAATGCAACCAAGCACACAAGCTCCTCCATGACTAAGCTACTTCATCTACAAGATGCTTACAAGCACCTCAACCCATTACTTGGTCACCAAGGAGGCCACATCCTCCTTGTTTGCTTGTTGTAACCCACAGCCACACCACCTCTTTAAATTCTTGCCAACACCTCCTAGCTACACTCATAGCTCACCATACTCACTCCCTAGCTTACCCAAGTCAGCCTCTCCAAGAATAGACCACCACATCACCCCAAACTTGGGACCTAGGGAATTGACTATAAAAGGGGACGAAAACCCATTCATTCAACTCACACATTCAAATCTTTTATCTTTCAACAAATGGGTCTAAGGTCTGTAAGGAAATATCCTAGAGTCTAAGAGCAGAAGGGAAGCTAAGAGTTCAAGTCTTGAAGCCCAGAGACTCTTATCTAGGTTTACGAAGCAAACGGTCCTATTTCGACCCATTTTTGAATCTTTATCTCAAACTCAGTATAAATTCATTTCTGTAACACCCCCAAATATATGTCGAGCGGAATATGTCCCGGGGGCATTTACTTCATAATCAACGCAACAAGGATCAAGAGCACGGACCTCTAAATGTGTTATTTGAATAAGTAAAAAAATCTCTTTGTTGATTTCCTTGAAATTGATATAAAACATTTGTACCTATTTGACAAATGAAAAGCTTGAAAACAACCCAACGAGATTTGATCATTTGTATGTAAGTAGATAATCTCATAAATGCTCAATCATGTCATTTTTAGACTTCAGTGACAACAAGTAAGCCAAGCATCTAATTCACCTGAGAAAAACATGCTTAAAAAGTGTCAACATAAAGTTGGTGAGTTCATAGGTTTCTGTAAATATAAATGTTGAACCAAAGAACCGTAAAGTATGTATGACCGTTTAAATCCTTAAATGTTCTTCCAAAATGTATGTATGATTTTTAAAAAAAAAGAACAATCATGAGTTGTAAAGGCATGCCATGACCATTTAATCCCCAATTAGTCACCATACATATGTATAGTTTATAACACCCCCAAATCTAGGTCGCAGCAGAATGTTGAATATCGAGGGAGGTTACTTCATAGTTCATTTGCACAAGATCGGAGAACGACCTAAAACGTGTCGTTTGAAAAAGATACATTGGATTAACAAAATACTTGTTTGTTACATAAGCTCATGGCTTCAAATTGTTCAACAATATAAATAAAGATTCTGGTTTATAACAATTGTCCCCAAAATGTAATAAGACCCCAAATCTTAAATGTTGACTCTTCAATTATTGACCTCTAATGTATCATCGCACCTCGTGCCTTGTTGACCTAAAAAACATGCTTAAAACGTCAACATAAAGTTGGTGAATTCATAGGTTTATGTAAATCAATTGTAGGACCGCAAGATTTCCAAGTGTATGATTAAGCAACAGATGCAAACATCATAAAAAGTAATTACATTTTCCTAAGCTCATGACACTGAACTAGACATGTATGAATGCAAATAAAATTACCAAAACAATTGCCCGTAATGATGTTCTAAACCATAACCTTCCTAAATCCGACTTGGTATACGGTCGTTCCCAGGTATAGCTAAAGTACCCGAAGGGATTTGTCAATCCCAAATAGATCTATTTATAACATTCGCGCTCACAATCTAGTAATTGACAGTTCATGATAATGGACTCAGTGGGTTATCGTATTAGGCAAAACACGTAATCATAGGTATAAATGTACCATTGCGTCCATTTTGTAAAACAAAGCATGTTCTCACCCAAATGATGGTAAATCATTTAAAAATAATTGTCATACTTGGGACTATGAACTCCCTTTGTAAATAGTCCTCTAAAAATGATAATAGATTCCAAGTATGAATACTAGCACCCGTAATAACATAAAGAAAATACCGCCAGTCTTAGTCTACAAGTTTTGGCTAAGACTTCTTGTATAAACTACAATTATCTTATTAGTTTATATATACTGTTATCATTGTGTGTGGTGGGGTGAATATGAATTTGTATTTTTATTTACGAACTGGCTTTGGGAAAAGTATACGATTTACACGTTCAAAGTATATAGTATAGAGGTATTTATAAATATTATATGTATTAATCCGTGGTTCTAACTCGTATAATATCGATTATTATTATCTCTTTCTGATTCGTTACAGTGTTTATAAAATCACTTTCGATCATAAAACGCCTTTAAGTTTTCTATAATTATAATATCAGCCCCTAGGTTATGAAATATTTAATATTTACCTTTTAAACCCTTAAGTTTTCATAGTTACATTTTAGTCCTCCAACTTTACAAAATTACACTTTAGGCCCCTTTATTTTCCCAACAGCCCCTTTAAGTTTTAGAATGTCCAGAACAGTCCCTAGACTCTTTAAAACAGATTTAGACAATTTTAACCCTCAAGTTTGCCAATTGAAACTTTTAGTCCCCTTATCTTGTAAAAATCGCATTTTAACCCCAATTAAGTTCTAACAAGTGGCATTATGTTTCATTAAGTTCCAATAAGTCATATAAGCTGTTGTCAGCCCATAAATAAGCTCGGATGAGCTTATTTTGGCTTATTGAGCTTATTGGGCCTTATTGGATTTTAAAGGTCCAATTTAGATTTTAAAAGCACAAAAGCCTTCATTAAGCTTATTTAAGTCATTTAAGCTGAAAATAAGCTTGAGAGAGCTTATTCGAGCTTATTGGGCTTGTTAGCCTAATAACTCTATCCCGATTGGTTTTAAAAGTCCATTAAGGTTTGAATGAAGTGGTACAACTTATCTTATAGCCTTAATAAACATCATTAGGTCTTTTTTTGGTTTTGGCTATTTACATTAGCAAATAAGCCCCCTTTATTAGGCTTTCAGACCCATAAGAGTTTCGAATAGGGTTTTGAGGGTCGAGCTTGGTCCATTAAGGTACACTAGTGTTATTTAGGTCCATTAAGCCCGTTAGGCTTACATAAGTTCACCAATAAGCTGGCCAAGCTTATTGTGAGCTTATTTGCTTACGTTGGACTCGATGGTGGGCTAATAAGCCCGATAAGGGTTCCAAGTTTGGTTCTAGGTTGTGTCAAAGTTCTTATTAGTTTTAATATGCATCTTTAGTCCCTAATAAGCTCGTAGAACTTATTTATAAGTCGTAGGCCCTCCCTCAGGTTGATGGCCTGTTGGGCTTCTTTTAATTGGTTGTCAGCCGTACAATGACCCGAACCAAATTACCTTTGGTTGAATTCACTTGATTTTTAGGGTTTCAATTTATTTCGTTTTAGCACTCGTTAAGGTTTATTAATCCATGATTACACTTGCATTCGTCTAGTAAACTATATTTCGCGTTCCCAAGCCAAAATTGTTTCATTTTCCTCAAGAGAGAAAAGTTTACGTATAGGATTTGCGTTTTCAATAAAAATGAACCCATGATCTCTATGGTTCTCATTCGTGTATTTTTATGAAAGACTTAAGTCATAACTCGTTAGTTACCATGTTTAGAATCATCTAGACCACAAAGGGAAATTTATATGAATTATATGTTGCGTGACCATGCAATGGGGTTGAGCCATGCATGTTTCATGCTCGCAGTAAGATTGCTAGATTTCAAGGTTGCATTTAAATGATAGATAAGTAAACATTGAATATGATACGATATGTGGGAGTTTAGTCACGACTTACAAAGGGTCCTAGAGTCTTGGTTTTGGATTATGAAGCAACCCGTTACGTTTACACCCTAAACGTATATAACCTAAGCTCCAAGGCTTGCATTCCCAATTCCTTAGCTCGTGTTTCCTCTTGATATCCTTATACTCGATCTTAAATGCTACCTTGTGTCCTTGGAATTGAGATGTTTTTGGTTCATGTTCGTTTGCTATTTTGTATGTCGAATGGAATAGAGATGAAATGAAGATGGTTTATTTGAGAGAGAGTTTGAGATTTTAGGAAATGTATTAAGTGTTATGTGAGTGATATTTATAAGATCATCGCTAGTTAGTCTCTTCTTGGTCATCCATTAATAGATCGAGCCATATGGGGCGGTTAGGGTTTCCTAGTTAATCTCCCATGGTTTTTAATAAACCACTAAAGTACTACTCTAATGACCAAAGGTTGTACAAGATTCGTTAGATACTGGTATCTTAAGGATTTTGTATGTTTGTTCATTGTTAGCCGCGGCCTAGAGGGTAAAGGAGGAAAAATGTACTTAGGGAGTAACTGTATTAGATCACAACAAGGATTTCTAGCTAGCTTAATCCAAGGGACGATATGTTTTATGGGTTTAACTACCCATATTTGGCTAATGAGAGCTAGTAACATAAAAATTTAAATAAATTTCATGCTTAGGGATAAAGTGGGTATTGGTTTGAGTTAGGTAAGTCTAGGTATTCTCGGGTGGTATCGAAAATGTATTTTATCGTGAAACGTAACCTTTTAAGTGACATAAATAAAAAACACGCCAACTGGTAATAATTATCTTCTTAATAATTATATATTACTTGGTTGATGTAAACCTTAATTTATTTGATGACTGTTTACATTAAATGATTATTCCTAGTTTACGTGATTTATCTTAAAGTTAATTTAAAGGTAACCGCGTATCAGACCAAAATAAATAGTGACGAATAATAGATGTCGTAAAATAACCTGAAATTGAGAAATGTTACAATCTCCACCCATTAAAAGAGCTTTGTCCTCAAAGCTTAAGACCTTGTAGCGGATGTACGCGCTAGTTTGTGTAGAGTTTGTGGGTATTTCTGTTTGAATGAATCTTCACATTCCCAGGTGAACTCAGGACCTCTCCTAGAGTTCCAGTGAACCTTAACCAATGGTATCCGGCTTCGCTTCAATCGTTTGATCTCCCGTTCCATGATTTCAACGGGCTCTTCCACAAACTGGAGCTTATCGTCAACGTGAATTTCCTCTAACGACATGACTAATGGTTCGTTAGCGTAACATTTATTTAGATTGGACACATGGAAAGTATGATGAACTCTGCTCAACTCTTGGGGAAGTTCCAGCTTGCAGGAAACTTTCCTAACTTTGGCTAACACACTGAAAGGTCTGACGTATCTCAGATTTAGCTTGCCCCGCTTACCGAATTGTACAACCCCTTTCCAAGGTGAGACCTTGAGCGTAACCCTATCCCTAACTTCAAAATCCATCGGCTTTCTCTTCGATTGCATAGCTTTTTGTTAATCCTGAGCGGCTTGCTCTCTGCTTGAATCGGATGATCTGTTATGTTGTTTCTTGGATTAATTCCTACTCAGTCAGTTGGGCTTTTCCAATTCGGTCCAGCACATGGTGATTAGACATTTTTGATCGTCAGTGCCTCTTAAGGTGCGGCCATTATGCTAGACCTGATAAAAACTGTTGTTGTATGAATACCCTGGCAAGGCAAATTGCTTTACCTTAGCCCTTTTCCAAAATCGATCACGCAAGCACGTAGCATGTCCTCAAGAGTTTGGATAGTTCTCGCTCTGGCCATCAGTTTCTGGATGATACACAGTGCTCATACGTATATCTGTACCCAAAGCTTTCTGAAATGATTTCCAGAAATTGGATGTGAATCTCCCATCACGATCACAGATAATCGAAGCAGGTATCTCATGCCTTGCTACTATCATGTTCAAGTAAAACCTTGCCAATTTGTCTAATGGATCATTCTCCCTTATTGGCATGAAGTGGGCAGATTTTGTAAGTCGATCTACAATCACCCAGATGGTGTTAAAACCTTGTGACGACTTAGGAAGCTTGGTGATAAAATCCATCGTGATATTATCCCATTTCTACTCGGGTATTGCTGGTTGTACTAACAGTCCTGATGGCCTTTGGTGTTCGGCCTTGACCCTTGCGCACGTCAAGCACTTGCTAACATAAGCGGCGATGTCAGCCTTCATGTTTGGCCACCAATACAGTTTCTTCACATCTTGGTACATCTTTTCAGAACCGGGATGGATAGAGTATTTTGACTTGTGAGATTCATGCATAATCACGGATCTTAAATCTCCATAGCAAGGTAACCAACTCCTGCCGTGTAAACATAAGGTCCCGTCGGCACGTGGTTCCAACCTTTCCTTGGGTATATCCTTTCTGATCATACCGCCTACATCTTCATTTACAAGATTCTCTGGTTTTTGGGCTTCGATCTGAGCTTCTATGATTCGTTTTGGAAGATCCAAGCCAATAGTCATAACCAAGGCTCGAACCCGCAGTGGCTCAATCCGCTCCTTACGGCTTAATGCATCGGCCACTACGTTTGCCTTCCCTGGATGATAACGAATGTCACAATCGTAGTCGCTTAGCAATTTCAAGCCAAATGGCGCGACCTCATGTTTAGCAGCCTTTTGATCGAGAATGTGTTGTAGCTTTTCATGGTCGGTAAATATGGTGCATCTGGTTCCATATAGATAGTGTCTCCATATCTTTAGAGCAAATATCACCGATCCAAGTTCTAAATCATGAGTGGTGTAGTTCTTCTCGTGAACTTTTAGCTGTCGAGAGGCATAGGCAATCACCTTCTCTCTCTGCATCAACACAGCACCTAAACCTTTGTGTGACGCATCACAGTAGACTACAAAGTCTTCGCTCCCTTCAGGTAAAGCCAGAATTGGCGCACTGCACAACTTCTGCTTTATCAACTGAAATGCGTTCTCTTCCTTTTCACCCCAGTCAAACTTGATTCCTTTCTGAGTAAGTTTCGTCATTGATTTAGCAATCTTCGAAAATCCTTCGATGAACCTTCGATAGTAACCAGCAAGACCTAAAAATTGGCGGATCTCCGTTGGTGTCTTAGGAGATGCCAATCTTTGTAGATCCTATTCTTGGCTGGATCCACATGTATGCCTCTGCTATCAATGACATGTCCGAGAAATTGTACCTTCGGAATCCAAAATTCACATTTTGAAAACTTGGCATACAACTTCTCTTTCTTAAGCAATTCCAAAATGGCCTTGAGATGTTCTTCATGCTCTTTCTCGTCCTTTGAATAAATAAGTATGTCATCGATGAAGACAATTATGAACTTATCCAAGTAAGGCTTGCATACTCGGTTCATGAGGTCCATGAATACCGCAGGTGCGTTTTTTTAGCCCAAATGGCATAACCTGGAACTCGAAATGACCATACCGAGTTCGGAATGCTGTCTTTGGAATGTATTGCTCTCGTACTCTAAGTTGGTGATATCCTGATCTCAGATCTATCTTCGAATAAATACTGGATCCTTGGAGTTGATCAAATAAATCATCGATCCTTGGGAGTGGATAACGATTCTTCACTGTCAGCTTATTCAACTCCTTGTAGTCAATGCACATCCTGAATGACCCATCATTCTTTTTGACGAATAAGACCAGGGCTCCCCAAGGTGAGGAACTAGGCCTTATGAATCCCTTGTCGGAAAGCTCTTGTAATTGTTCTGATAATTCCTTCATTTCGGATGGAGCCAATCGATACGGTGCTCGAGCTACGGGTCGGCTACTGGATCAGATCGATCTGAAATTCCACTGGTGTCGAGCTGGAGGAAGACCCAGCAAGTCCTCAGGAAACACTTTAGGAAAGTCTCGGACGATTGGTACGTCCTTAATTTGTTTTCCTTCTGACTTGTCCTCCTCTTTCTTGGCAGATATCTGCGCAAAAAGTCATGGCATCCCTTCGCCTGTACTCTTGAGCTTCGAAATATAAGATAATGCCAAACCACCCCCCAATCAGAGATTCTCTCTGTTACTACTTACGTTGCCACAAATAGTCAAGTTTTCATTACCTATAGGGAACTTGAAACAAGTTTCTCATCGCACTGCATCACGGCGTGGACACCTCTCTTAACCAGTCATACCGATAATGATGTCTCGAAACTACCCAGTTGTTCGAGCATTAGATCTATGTAAATACGGATGGTCTAAGAAATTTAAAGTGTAACCTCGTATAATAGTGTCTATCCCGGACTATTTTCCCATCAGTAATTCGACATCATAACTATTATCTAATGGAGTTGGGACGATGTCAATCAGGGAACTAAATGCAGTGGACATAAAGCTTCTATCTGCACCAGTGTCGAATAAGATAGATGCATAGTGGTTGTTTTAAGAGTAACATATCGTAACAACATTTAGAATCTGGGTGGTTCCCGATGATGCCCTATATTTCTCTGCATTCCCAAAGGCATTTACCGCCTTGCTCTTTCCCATTCCCTCCATCCTTATTCTTCAACTTAGGACAATCTCTCTTGAAATGCCCTGGTGCTCCATACTCAAAACAACCATTCCCTTTGGGAGCTGCCCCATTGCCATTCTGAGTATTAGCAACATTTGTGTTACCAGTACTCCTGCAATCGCGAGCAAAGTGCCCTACTTTGTTGCACTTGTGGCACTTCTGGGTGCACGGGCCATTGTGGTCTAAAATGGACTTGGTGCACTTGGGCAAGGATCCCCCATACGGATTCTTTTCGCCTGTCCCCATATTGTAAATCTTGGCGACATTCTGCCTCTTGAAGGGTTGTTGTTGGTGACCATGGTTGTTTTGGATGGAATCCTCAGCCTTCCTTTTGTGTCAGTACGAGCCTTTCTGCGTAGGTGTGGGAGTTTTCTGAATCTCAAGTCGTTGGCCAACTCAATAGTCTCATCCAACGTCTTGGGTCTGGCAGATTTGACGTTCCATAAATGTTGTCAGGAAGTCCACTGATGTATTTGTCAACCTTCTCGGTTTCGTTGGCAACAAACTTGGTACATATCAGGGTTAGCTCTTGGAAACGTTCAGTGTACGCTGGAACATCGTTCCCCTTGACCTTTAGGTTCCACAGCTCGATTTCTAATTTCACTTCCCAAGTCATTGCATATGCCTCTGGACCTAAGGTTCTCATCTGACCATTCCACCAAGTCAAAGCAGCACCTAACAGAGTGTAGGTGGCAAACTTTACTTAATTCCCAATGGTGCAACCACTGATATTGAAAACTGACTCCATCTTTTCAATCCACCGAGTTAAACCGACCACGCCTTCAGTCCCCTTGAAGTTCAAAGGTTGACACTTCATGAAGTCAGCGTAAAAACAAGGGCGCGCAGTTTGCACGTTCCTTCGGTTATCCCCGTGCGAACTGTGGCTTCCATCTCCATTGGTGGAGTTTCGCAAAAGAGCTTGGTCAATCATTGCTTGGATGGATTCTGGAGTCATGTTGTTTGGGTTGGTGTTGTTAACAGGGGTATTTGGTCCTCTTCTGGTTGTAGGTGCCATGATTTGTCTAGATCACAAAAGACAAAACATGAGGTTATATGACGGAATATAATAATATATAGATGAGATAATCAACACAAGAGAGGTATATAGTACAAAGTAACACATCCATTTCATTTATAACTTTGAAAATTTTACATGAAATAGTTGTCGGAGTACACATAATATAATACAAAAGATCTAAGGCTATGCTAGCGGGGAAAACCCCTAATACTTAACATGCCTGTACAATGACCTAGCAAGATACAATAATATAAATCACTAGATGTGACTGTCGGCATCCCCAGAAGCATCCTGGTGATCTGGAATCCTAGTCTCTGGTCCTGGCTGTCTGGCTCTCCTCTGCTGCTCTCGCAGTGTTAACAACTCAGCCTGCATGTCGCTCATCTCTCGCCTCATATCTCTGATGACTCGGAGAGTCTCTACCATCTGGTCCTGACGCCTACGATCAGTCTCTCGAAGCGCTGCTAACTCAGCCTGCTGCATCTGAAAGCGAGTCTCATGTACCTGATGCTGTGTCTGAATGAGAGTACTCTGCAGCTGTAGCTGTGTCTGGTGTGCCTGGAGATGGGTCTCGTGTGCATACACATGATCACGATGGGTCTGAAGCTCCTGATGAGTCGCCTGACTCAATCCTATCGAGTGAGCCCAAGCCTCTCGGGAAGCATAGGCCTCCTCCTCTACCATCCATACTGTCTCTTGGAGAGTCATCCTATCCCCCATAAGTAAATCGACCCGCTGCGAGTCCATATCGACTCGCTGTGAGTCCATATCGACTCGCTGTGAGTCCATATCGACTCGCTGTGATATACGAGACCTACTATCCTGAGCATCCTCCAGTAAAGCATACAAGTCCTGTGTATCATGCTCATGGAGCTCAGCAAGCTCTGTGACCCTAGTATTGACCTCTCCCACGGTCATAGGTGCTATCTCTGGAACTGCCTCTGCCGGATCTACCCAAGTATCCCTAATCCCGTACCCAACATCTCTAATCCCCTGTCGCCTCTCTTCAGCATCTACCGTGCT
>BQNB010017412.1:0-36801 GCA_026074375.1 Tanacetum coccineum | reverse complement strand
TATGTATAAAAGCTAGTCAATAACACTATTCAAGATAAGATGAGTGATTTAGGGAAAAAGTTGGTCAAGGGTATGGGAAGCATGGGAGGTATGGCTTCATTTAAGGTGATAGGATGTATAAAGACCAATCTTGACCAAATATGATATTTCTTTGAATATTTAGCCATGAATTCGGTTATGGCAAGAGATATATGATATATTTTTGTAACTTTTTATGTATTGGGTATAAATGTGGGTATTTGTTGAAGCGTAGAATTATTTTGGTGGTTCCGGGTATGTCTAAACGTATTTTATTGCGAAACGTATTTAATTTACGTAACCAATAAAAATAAAATGAACAAGGATCATAATTATTCTCAAAATAATTATTTAATACTTGATTGATGTAAATGCTTAACTGTATGATGCCCGTTTACATTGAACGCTAATTTTCATCTTACGCGATTTAGCTTAACATTTATGATTTAAAGCAAACGCGTAAAAGGTAAATTGTGGATTTATCAACGTCGTCAATGACTTGAAAACACAGGGTGTTATAGAATTCCCCTGTTAAACGAGCCTTGTCCTCAAGGCTCACGATGCAGCACTTGACGACGGTGCGGTCTTGATGAAGAGGTGCTGGTGTTTCTTCTTGAATTGGTCTTCACGTTCCCACGTGAACTCAGGACCTCTCTTGAAGTTCCATCGAACCTTGACTAATGGGATTCGGCTTCGCTTTAACCGTTTAACTTCACGCCCTACTATTTCTAATGGTTCCTCAATAAAATGAAGCTTGTCATCAAGATGAAGTCCATCCAACGGAACGGCTAATGGTTCGTCGGCATGACACTTTTTTAGGTTGGATACATAGAATGTATTATGAACTCTACTCAGCTCTTCAAG
Source organism: Tanacetum coccineum (assembly GCA_026074375.1). NCBI lineage: Eukaryota > Viridiplantae > Streptophyta > Magnoliopsida > Asterales > Asteraceae > Tanacetum > Tanacetum coccineum. The sequence continues at coordinate 35,919 of BQNB010017412.1, read as the reverse complement.
AAGCTCGAGCTTGTAAGCAACCTTTTCTAATACCTTGAAAGGTCCAACATACCTAGGGTTTAACTTCCCCCGTTTTCCAAAATGTACGACCTCTTTCCAAGGCGTCCAATGGCGAACTTAAGCATAACTTTATCCTGCTACTGGAATTCCATTTGTTTACTTTCAAGTCAGCGTAACTCTTCTGTCGATCACGAGCGGCTTGCATCCTTAACTAATTCTAGACGATTTACTCGTGTTCTCTATGAATTAGTTACTGGACCTATAATTAGAGCTACTCCAACTCAGTCCAACAAAAGAGGTGAACTACACTTTTTGACCATAAAGTGCTTCAAGGTGGCGGCCTAGAATGCTAATCGGATAGCTATTGTTATATTAGAATCCGACTAAAGCAAATGGTTAACCCAACCCTTTCCAAAGTCGATCGCACATGCACGCAGCATATCCTCGAGAGTTTGAATAGTCCTCTCACTTTGCCCGCTGTTTGTGTATGTGTACGCATTACTCATATCTCAAAATTATTACCCAGAGCATCTGAAGGACCCTCTAGAAATATTGATTGAATCTCGTTTCACGATCACAATGATTGAGACAGGTATTCCATGCCTCGGACCACCTCCTTAGGTACAATCTTGCAATTATATCCAAAGGATCGGACTCTCTCATGTGGTGTGAAGAATCCGCTACTTAGTGAGTCGGTCAACGCTCCCCAAATGGTGTCATAGCCTTGATGATGACTTAGGAAGCTTCGTGACAAAATCTATAGTGATGCTGTCCACACTTCCATTCAGGAATCATGGGTTTACCAACAATCCTGAGGGCTTTTATGTTCGGATAGACCTTGACCTTAGCCACAGTCAAACACTTGTTAACATAAGTCGCTATGTCGACTATTCATGTTGGTCCCACCAATATAGTTTTCTTATGTCTTGGTAAGAAAAAAAAAAAGGAAAGGAAAAGGGGGGGGGGGGGGTGGGGGGGGGTTGGGGGGGTGGGGGTGGGTGTTTTTTTTTTTTTTTTTTTGATTTTTTTTTTTTATTTTTTTATATAAACATTTTGTCAGAACCCGGATGTATAGAGTACCTTGATTTGTGGGACTCGTGCATGATCACAGTCCACAAATCACCATAACAAGGTAAACAGCTCCTGCCATTGAGGCACAGGGTTCCATCCGCACGTGGTTCCAACTTTTGTTCTCTAATCACTTCTGGAAATTTAGCATTTTCAATCAACATTCCCCCAACGTCTTCACTCTTAATGTTCTCTGGTTTTCGCGCTTCAGTCTGAGCATTTAAGATCTGTTTGGGAAGATCCAAGCTAATAGTCATGACTAAGGCTCGAACTCTTAACGATAGTTCTCGTTCTTTCCTACTCAAAGCATCAGCAACTACATTTGCTTTCCCCGGGTGATAACGGATATCACAATCGTAATCACTTAGCAACTCTAACCATCGGCGTTGCCTCATGTTCAACTCTTTTTGATCTAGAATGTGTTGCAAACTCTTGTGATCGGTGAACACCGTACACTTAGTTCCATATAAATAATGTCTCCAGGTCTTGAGAGTGAACACCACTGCTCTAATAAAAAAAAAAAGTTCCAAATCAAGATTTAGAGGTCTTCTTCATGTATCTTCAACTGCGTTATGCATAAGGAAATCACTTTGTTCCTCTGCATCAATACAGCAACCCAAACCCCATTCTTCGAAAGCATCCAGTATGCGATGAAATCTTCGCTTCCTTCAGGTAATGCCAAGGATTGGAGCACTACCCAACTTTTGCATCAACAGATTAAAAGCAGCTTCTTGTTTATCGCCCCACTCAAACTTGACCTACTTTTGAGTAAGCTTGTCATTGGTATGGCGATCTTGAAAACCCTTGCAATGAATCTTCAGATAATACATCACCCAAAAACCAAAAGGACCTAAAAATTGAAACCCTTCAATGAACCTTCGATAGTATCCAGCAAGACCCAAAAATTGTCGAATCTCCGTTGGTGACTTAGGAGATGTCCAATCTTTAATGGATTCAATCTTGGCTGGATCCACATGAATACCTTCACTATCGATCACATGACCAAGGAACTGTACCTTGGGAATCCAAAATTCGCATTTGGAAAACTTTGCATACAGCTCCTCTTTCTTCAACAATTCCAATATCATCTTCAGGTGCTCTTCATGTTCTTTCTTGTTCTTGGAATAGATCAAAATATCATCAATAAAGACAATCACAAATTTATCCAGGTATGGTTTGCAAACCCGATTCATAAGGTCCATGAATACGGCAGGTGCGTTTGTCAAACCAAACGGCATAACTTGAAATTCGTAATGCCCATATCGAGTTCTGAAGGCAGTCTTCGGAATGTCTTCTTCTCGAACCCTTAATTGGTGATATCCTGACCTTAAGTCAATCTTCGAGTAGACACTCGACCCTTGGAGCTGATCAAATAGGTCATCAATTCTTGGGAGCGGATAACGGTTCTTCACCGTTAATTTATTCAGTTCCCGGTAGTCAATGCACATCCGGAATGACCCGTCCTTCTTCTTGACAAACAGGACCGGAGCTCCCCAGGGCGAGGAACTAGGCCTTATAAAACCTTTGTCGGATAGCTCCTTTAATTGCTCAGATAACTCTTTCATCTCGGAAGGCGCCAATCGATAAGGTGCCCGTGCTACCGGTGCAGCACCAGGTACCAAATCAATTTGGAATTCCACTTGTCGAGTCGGAGGAAGACCCGGCAAGTCTTCAGGAAATACTTCAGGAAAGTCTTGAACTATGGGTACGTCCTCAAGTCGCTTCTTCCACCTGACTTGTCTTCAATCTCTTTGTGGTTTAACAGGTGCTAGAAAAGCTAGGAAAACCTTTCTCTATGTACTTCTGAGTTTTAGTGCAAGAGATGATGTTTAATCGCGTCACATTTCCCTGAGTACTTCCGTCACCGTGTATCGATCTGGTTTTATTTTACAGGGGATGCAACAAAATCTTCTCGGCAACATGCAATAACCGCATTGGTGTCTTTCGCCAACCAATCCACTACTGATTATAGCATCAAAACTACCGATTCTACAGGCATAAGATTATGGTTGAATTGGTGGTTTAGGAAGTTAATGTGCAACCCTAAGTATAGTGTTTAACCCGATATCCTCCCGGCGCTAGTTCAACATCATAATAGGTGAGCTAGGGTTAGAATGGTGTGATGTCAATTTTGTGAGCTAAATGCAGTAGAAACAGCAAAACTTCGGATCGGGCACCCGTATCAAACAATATATAACATAACTATTGTATTAGAAGAACGTACCCGCCAACTACATAGTCCGGGTTTTTGCCCCCCATTTCCAACCACATTCACCTATCGCTGGAGCCCCATCATTCCTCACTGTTACCACAGTTGCCTTTTGTTTTTCTTCAGACTTAGGACATTCCTTTTGAAGTGCCCCTGAGCTGCCACACTCAAAACAATTAGGTTTTCTGACCCGAGCCGTCCCCTTCAGGATGTATTGTTGTTGGCATTTCCCGTACCCCTACAGTCACGGGCGATGTGACCGTATTTGTTGCATTTATAGCACTTTGGAGCACATGGACCGTCATGGTGGTAATTGCATTTTGAGCATAGGGGTCTAGATCCCCCATATGGTTTCTTATCACCTGATCCAGCAGTGTATGCCCTGCCGGTGTTCTGCCTCTTGTTTTGTTGTTGTTGTTGGTTCTGATTGTTTCGGGAAGTGTTTTCAAACTTCCTCTTGTTTTCAGCTTGTCTCTCTGCAATGGTACTGACTCTCTTGTCCATCAATTCTGTGGCCATTTCAATAGCCTCTTGCATGGTCTTTGGCTTTGAAGCCACGATGTTTCCATGGATCATGTCGGGTAATCCACCGACATACCTTTCAATTTTGTCTGCCTCCTCAGGGAACATTCTAACACACAGTAGTGCTAGCTCTTGAAAACGTTGGTTGTATTTGACCACATCAGTACCTATCACCTTCAAGTTCCACAACTCAGCCTCTAGCTTCTTCATTTCATTTCGTGGACAATACTTATCAGTCATCTTCTTCTTCAGATCCACCCAAGTCATTGAATATGCAACATCATGAGTAACAGTCATAACATGGGAATTCCACCATGTTAGAGCACCTGCTAAAAGAGTACAGGTAGAAAATTTGATCTGGTTTTCCACCGAGCAGTTGCTTATTCGGAAGACAGTCTCCATTCTTTCAAACCATTGGGTTAACTCAACCACTCCCTCGGTGCCCTTGAAATACAGAGGTTTGCATTTCATGAAATCCTGGTAAGTGCACTCTCGAGCAACGCGTTCAGATCCCCTGACACCCGTTCCCGAAGAATGGCTATCAGTGCCATTCCTGGTTGCGTCACGTGCGGCCAAGGCGGCACTGACTCCTTGATCAATCATAGCTTGGAGTTGGGCATTAGTGACATTAGTGGTTGTGGTTGCTGTTGGGGCTGGTGTTGTCGTGGCCCGTGTTGACCTCGTGGCTCTTTTTGGTGCCATTTTCTTCAATCATAAGAAAATACAATATTTGTTAGATTTCATAAAATCATAACCACGACATGACATATCCATGAAAATTAAAGTGAGATCACATCACACAGTGAAATGTACAATTGAATTGTAATTAACAATGATATAACCAAATCGACATTCATTCATCACAAATTCGATTTAAACATGACATAATACTACCATTTCATATATAACTGGAAAACATACATGATTGGTTTCGATACAACATGATCATAATGTTTAGGTTACAAAGTAAGCATAATAACCTAAAGCCTTACTAGCCGGGATTAAACCCGTAATACTTAGTAGGCTATATACAAAACAACTAGCCATAACAGAGTCTAATCTAAGAACTGCTACCAGCCTCCTCTGGCAGCTCCGGCTGTGCAGGACCTCCAGCGGGTCCCTGCTGTCCCTGTAAGGTAGTAACCTGTCCCTGCAATGTCATCACCTGTCCCTGTAAGTCGGTCACCTGCCCCTGCAGTGTGGCGACCAGTCCCTGTAGTGGAACCATCTCCCTCTGTAGTGTCTGTACCGCAGTCAAGGTCTGAACAATCTGCTGCTGTCGAGTGCGATCAGCAGCTCTCAACTCTCTTATCTCTTCCCGCCTCCTGCGGTCTGTCTCCAGCAAATCCGTTGCTCGAAAACAAGTCTCATCACTCCTCAATACCTCAATCTCAGCTCTCACAGCTTGCACGATCCGTCTGGGCATGCCTGAGTCGTGTGTAAAACTCAAACTCTCCTCTACTAGCGAACATCTTCCTGGTAACTGACCCTCAGTTGACCATCTCTAAAGTGTCATCATCCTCCTCTCAATATCTCGTAACCATGGTCCTCCATAGTGTCACAAATGACTATGATCGACTCTATGGGCCCATAGTGGTCCTGACTGTCACGCAAGCAGCACAGCAGAACTCTCAATCCAACCTTACATGTAGGTCACTAGGAGTAGTAAGTAGATAGTCATCTCCGAGTTGGTGTGTCAGACCTCGCGGGAAAATATCAGCTCGCGGCAAGAGATGGTGCAGGTATAGGGTAACAATGGTGGGTCTCTGATAGGTGTAGTGAATGAAGAAGGCCTGATGGCAATAACTCATCATCTCAACCTCGAGTGCCCTAGGACTTAGAGGTCGAATACTGAGATAAAAGATGGTGGTAGTAGAGGTGATGGTGCCTCATCCTAGCTGGCACTAAGACCTCAGGATGCTCAGGCTCCGGAATGTATACTGGAAAAGATGACCTCCAGCTCCTTGGATCAAGTACATACACTGAGAACGTGGTGCCTGCTCCATTAGCAGTTCTGGACAGCCTCCATCGTAATGATCCTCAGATGGGAGATACTCAAGATCGAGCCTCTTAGTGAACAAAGTATATCTAACGGCAAATCAGCTGACGATACTACTGTGACCAGCAGAAATGGATATATGAGTATATTATATAAGACTCTTATAATATACATTTATAATCATAACATGTATATCGCAATATGAATGCATCTGTCCCAGCCAACAAAGCAACAAGTAGTGTATGCAATGAATGTATGCCCATCTGTAAGTCCCCGTGTATCACCCCGTTGTATGAATCCATTGTTTGAAAATGGTTATAGTCAGCAAAAACCTGTTGACTGGTACTCTATATCTTGGCTCTAATACCAATCTGTAACACCCCAAATTGGGTCGCAATGCGGAATCTGGACCGGGCTGTTACTTCTCAGATCAATAACACAAGATTATATATAGAACACCAAATTGTCGTATTGAGAAACGATACATTGGATTTTAACAAAGTAATTTGTTACATAACCCAAAGCTTAACTTTGTTCACAGATTGATCAAAATAATACAAATTTTCATGCAGCCATAACAGATAACAAAATGGAAAAGCCGACAAAATCTTAATGCATGACATCCAAATCAAAACCAAACCATGATGCGTCCATCGCACTTAGAATACCTTGTGCTTATTGATCCCCTGAAAAAAACAATGCTTTAAAACGTCTACAATAATGTTGTGAATTCATAGTTTTTGCTAAATCATGATATTGTATACCACAAGATCTCCCAAGTGTATGATAATGCAAACAGATGACAGAAATCATATAAATGCAATTACGTTGCTCATAACTCATACACACTGATGCTTGACAGTATTGATTCCAAATTAATGGCCGTAAACGCCCTAGGTGATGTTCGTAACCACCGCAACATCCTATATTCCGACATGGATAACCTTCGTTTCGCTAGTGATAGCTAATACACCCCTAACGTGTTGACAAACCCAATATTCTATTTATCCCATTCTTCTCGAAATTAACAGTTATGATAATGGGCACAGAGTTAGGGTTTCATCTACTTAGGCAACATGTAATCAATAATGTAAACTTAGCCACTTGTGTCCAGTTGTAAAACCTTGCATGTTTTTTAACCCCAAAACTTTGTAAAACAAAATGCATGTAAAACGTGGGCTATGAACACACCTTGAGAGAGTAATGCCAAGTGACATCACAAATATCGCGCCACCGTACATTGATCAAAATGCAACCTAATTAATTAAGGTCGTAAAGTACTGAGTAACTTAAATCCAATAAATTGAATACAATCCAATAGTTGTTACATCTACTATCGTTCGGGCTAATCAATATTACAAGAGTCAGACATGACGTTCGAGGAGTTAGGACACTTTAAATCGTAAATCCAACACTCGTCTGAAACGCCATCCGAGAGGCCGCATGATGGAAACACCCAAGTAGATATAGTACTTTTGAAAACCACAACATTCTATAATATAGCACATCACCAACTAATGTTTTTGGAAAAATTGTGAGTTTAAATAAGTTAAAACTTTAATTTACCATATGTTTAGTAAAACTGGCATAACTTCGCGTTAAGCCCGATTCTCGCGTTTCTTATGTCCATCTTTTCGTATTAAGACGGGTTATCGATATTTGACATTTTTATAAATTTTATCCCCTGATGAACAGTAACTTTTACTGTTCATGACAGACATGAGTTTCGTATAATTCGTATTTGTCGTCGCAAAACCCGTAAATGTCGTATTTTATTCGTATAGCGTCTTTTTCTTAGATATTCATTCGAGGACGTTCTCGTATTTGAAAGTTCTATATATTTATGAGGTTTACAAAAATATAACTTTCTGTCGTGAATAGTAACTTTTATAAAAATAGTTTTATAAAAGTATTATTTGTCGTAAATTCGCGAAATTCATAACTCGTTCGTTATTAATTGAAAAATTACGATTCTTATCATTTTGGAATCCTAAAAATATGTATTATTTGTTAAAAATATTAACCCTTGCTGTTTTTAATTTTTATAAAAATGTTTTTATAAAAATTTACTTACGACTTCGTTTATTAACGTATAACTCGTTTTTAACGTAACTTTTTCGTTATTAATCCGTTTAACAATTTCTAACCTATTTCGAATCGTCGTGAATAGTATTAGCTTATAAAAATAAAAAATAGGATATGTCTTATCCACGAATATGGACAGAATGTTATTGTACATCTTTCACAAGTCCAAAAACAACCTTGTTTCCCTATAACTTGCACTTTATACTTATTAACCAGTAGTTCTATGATTTCATATATTCATATATGATCCATAAAATAATTGTCCATATTGTCCATACAAGTTCTCCATGTGTCCAAGTTTTATAAAGTCTATCTATAAACTGATAAACCACAACATATAATATTTACCTATTATTTGCTAGTTTTAACATATGGCACTTTTATATAATAACCATTACCATACAAGCCTTCCCACATGTTATGACTTTTATATTTTATATTATCTAACATCAATAAAAGATCATCCATTACCTTTAACATGTCTTATGTATATCTTAACTTAAAACATATTATAGAAACTTGAAAAACCCTAATTAATCCATAAATCATGTTACACAAAACAATATTGATACAACATTTTCTCATCCTTTTTAAAACATGATGAATAATAACACCACATTGTATATGAGTATGTAAAATGACATATCAAGTATAATCTTATTTTCATAATAAAACCAAAATTGTGTGATTGTAAGCTAACAGAATGAATATCATAAAGCATAAATGAAAATTATAAGAACATAAGAGTTAAATAGACCATATGAGGTATGATGATGAGATGTGCTAGATACTAAACCCTAAACCCATGTTTAGAGCCACAAAAAACCAATCTTGCACTAATAAACCCTAGCTTTCCTTATAGAACCCTAACTTCCTTTTTACGTTGTAAATCCTTGGAAATGGTGATTCAAAGCTTGCCAAATGCCTTAGTATAATCGTAGGAATTAGTTGTATATATAGAATGTATGGATGTAGAAACTTTTTGTATATTTGGGGTTGGTGGTGAAATTGAGCGTGATCTCTAAAGGAGTAAAAAGAGAGTTGTTTTTGTGAATTATCTCTAAGGTAAAGATGTTAATGAGTTACTTGCATCTACTTGCATGTATATAAGATGTATATGGTCAAAAAGATTGCAATAGTTGGTCTAAGGGCAAGATGAGGGTTTTAAGGGAAGTTGTTTTTGTGTTGTGAGTCAAAGTAACAAAGCATGGTTAAGTCTTAAATGCATAGGATGTACATTGACTAAGTTGCTAGTAACAAGACTTATTTCTCACTCATTTGTTGTATATGTGACGTGAGGAATGAAGGGGGGGGGAGGATTTCTAGAACTTTTTGCTAAGTAAACAATATATCTTGTATCATTTACTTAAAGTTACAACATGTAACTTTTATTTAAAAGTTACCAACATTGCATGCATTGTGACAATAAAATTGTCTAGTGTGCAAATTGCAAGTAAACAATGTACTTAGTAAAGTTAATAAAACTTTAGGTATTGGGTATAATCGAGGTATTAGGTTGAAGCGTAATAAATTACCGGTGCTTCCGTTATTCTTAAAACGACATGTATATCGAGAAACCATTTAACTTACTTACACCAAATAAAATAAATGAACAACGGCATAAATTATTATACAAAAATAATTATATAACCCATGAATGATGCAAATGTTTGATGGTTTGCTTGCCCGTTCACATTAATACGATAATATTTGGCGTAACGCGAATTTAACCTAGACGTATACAACTCAAGCAAACTGTACAATACAAAAGGTACATTGGCGGATTTGTTGACGTCGTCAATGACTTGAAAACACAGGGTGTTATAGACTTCCCCCGTTAAACGAGCCTTGTCCTCAAGGCTCACAATGCAGCACTTAACGACGGTGTAGTCTTGGTGAAGAGGTGTGGATATTTCTTCTTGAATTGGTCTTCACGTTCCCACGTGAACTCGGGACCTCTCTTGGAGTTCCATCGAACTTTGAAATCAATTGGATCCTACTTTTCTCTTCAACCGTGATAAACTTCTCGGCCTATCAATTTCTATCGACCGTTTCTTCAACAAAATGAATTTTGGTCGTCCAAATTAATCCATCCAACGGAACGGCTAAAGTTTCGTCGCATGACACATTCTTAAGTTTAGATACATAAACGTATTATAAACTCTGCTCAAACTCTTCTGGAATTCAAGCTTGTAAGCAAACTTCTCCCAACCCTTTCTTATCACCTTAAAAGGTCCAACATACCTAGTTCAGCTTCCCACCATGCCAAAACGTACGACCTACCTTTCCAAGGCGAGACCCTAGCATGACCTTGAAATCCCCGATTTGAATTCCAAAAAAATTTTTTTAGTTTACGCTTCAAGTCAGCGTAATTCTTCTGCCGGTCACGAGCGGCTTGCATCCTTTGCTTGATCTGAATGATTTTCTCAGTGGTTTTTGGATTAATTCTGGACTGAGTATCTGAGCTTCTCCAACTTTAGGCCAACAAACAGTGAGCGAACACTTTTGACCATAAAAGTGCTGTCAAATGGTGGCGGGCCTTGAATTGCTAAGCTGTGATAGCTATTGTTATATGAAACTCGAACTAATGGCAAACGTTAACCCAAAACCCTTTCCAAAGTCCTATCTGCACAGCACGCCATCAATATCCTCGAGAGATTGAATTGTCCTCTCACTTTTTGCCCGTGAACAGTGGGGATGGTACGCAGTACTCATATCCAAGTTTGTACCTAAAGCACTCTGAAGTGACCTCCAAAAATTAGATGCGAATCTCGGGTCACGATCGCAAATGATTGAGACGGGTATCCCATGCCTCGTGACCACCTCCTTTAAGTACAATCATTGCAAAGCATATCCCAAAGGATCGGTCTCTCTCATTGGTGTGAAGATCGCAGATTTAGTGAGTCGGTCAACGATCACCCAAATTGTGTCATAGCCTTGAGACGACTTAGGAAGCTTAGTAACAAAATCCATGGTGATGTTGTCCCACTTCCATTCAGGGATCTTAGGTTGTACCAACAATCCTGATGGCCTTTGATGTTCAGCCTTGACCTTAGCACAGGTCAAACACTTGTTAACATAAGTGGCTATGTCCGGCTTTCATGTTGGGCCACCAATATAACTTCTTCATGTCTTGGTACATTTTGTCGAAACGCCGATGATAGAGGGTATAATTTTGATTTATGGGATTCGTGCATGATTACAGTCCGCAAATCGCCATAACAAGGTAACCAACTCCTGCCATTTAGGCACAGGGTTCCATCCGCACGTGGTTCCAACTTTTGTTCTCTAATAGCTTCTGGAAATTTTGCATTTTCAACCAACATTCCCCCAACGTCTTCACTCTTAATGTTCTTCCTCAAGAAATGGGTTTTCGCGCTTAACCGGTCTGAGCATTTAAGATCTGATTTAGGGAATATCCAAACTAATAGTCATAACCAAGGCTCGAACTTCTTAGGCGGTGGTTCACGATCTTTTCCTGCTTAAAGCGTCACAACGACATTTGCTTTCCCCGGGTTATAACGATACGCAATCGTAATCACTTAGCAACTCTAACCATCGTCGTTTGCCTCATGTTCATAGCTCTATTTTGATCTAAGAGTGTATGGCAAACTCTTGTGGTCCGGAGAAACCACTGTACACTTGGGTTTCCGTATAAATAATGTCCCAGATTCTTAAGAGCAACAACCACTGAGCACCGAGTTCTAAATCCAATGAGTCGTGTAGTTTTTCCCATGAATCTTCAACTGTCTGATGCATAAGAAATACACTTTTTTCTCTCTGCATCAATACAGCGCCCACTACCATTCTTCGAAGCGTCGCAGTATGCGATGAAATCTTCGCTTCCTTTCAGGTAATGCAATAATTGGTGCACTACACAACTTTTGCGCTCACACTGAAAATCTGCTTCTTGTGTTAGAAATCGCACCCATATCAACTTAACCTTCTTGCTGGTGGCTTGGTCATAGTATTGGCGATCTTTGAAAAAAAACCCTTCATGAATTCATTCGTAATACCCAGCAAGACCTAAAAATTGACGAATCTCCGTTGGTGACTTAGGAATGTCCAATCCTTGTGATGGATTCAATCTTGGCTAGATCCCACATAATTTCCTTCACTATCGATCACGTGACCTGGAACTATACCTTAGGAATGCCAAAATTTCACATTTGGAAAACTTGGCATACAACTCTCCTTTCTTTAAAACAACTTCCAATAATTATCTTCAGATGCTTTTCGTGCCTCTTGCTTGCTCGTGAATAAGATCAAAAGATCCATCAATAAAAGACAATTATGAATTTGTCCCGGTAAGGTTGCACACATCGGTCATGAGGTCCATAAACACAGGCACAGCAGGAGCGTTTGTCAAACCAAACGGCATAAACATGAAATTCGTAATGCCATATAACGAGTTTTACTGAAGGCAGATTTTCAGAATGCATCTTCTCTAACCCCCTCAATTGGTGATAAACCTGATCTTAAGTCGATCTCGAGTAAACACTACGACCCTTGAAGCTGATCAAGATAGATATCAATTTCTTGGGAGCGGATAACGGTTTCTTCACACCGTTAGTTTATTCAGTCCCGGTAGTCAAGTGAACATCCGGATGATCCGGTCTTTCATCTTGACAAACAAGACCTGGAGCTCCCCAAGGCGAGGAAACTAGTCTTATAAAGCCTTTATCGAGACACTCCTTCAGTGCTCTGATAACTCTTTCAATTTCGGTAAGGCGCTAATTCGATAAGGGCCCGTGCTACAGTGCAGCACCAGGTACCAAATCAATTTGGAATTCCCCCCCCCCCCCCACTTGTCGAGTCGGAGGAAGACCCCCGGCAAGTCCCTCAGGAAAATACTTTCAGAAAGACTTGAACTATTGGGTACGATCCTTCAAGTCGCTTCTTTCTTCTCCGACTTGTTCTCAACCCCCCCTTTTGCATGATATGTACCAAAAAGATAGGAAATCCTTTTCCATGTACTTCTGCGCCTTTAGTGCACGAATGATGTTTTAAATCGTGTCACATTTCCCTTGGTACATCCATTACCAGTGTATGATTAAGGGTTTATGTTTTCCATGGAATGCAGACATCTTCTCGGCCCAAACAATGACCGCATTGTACTTCCTCGCCAACCAATCCATACCGGATTTATAGCATCGAAACAACCCATATCTACAGGCATTAATTTTATGTTGAATTGGTGGTTTAGAAATTTAATGATGCACCCTTAATATAGTGTTTAACCCAATATCCTCCGACCGTTGCTATTCGACATCATAATAAAAACTAGGGTAGATGGCGTGATGTCTCCAAATTTGGAGCTAAATGTGTAGTAGACACACACAAAACATCGAACGGCACCCGTGATCAAACACAAGATATAAGCATAGCGGTTATTTAGAAGAAAACGTACCCGCAACGACGTTGTCTGGATTTGCCCCCGCATTTCCAACCACATACACCTTTGCTGGGGCCCTGTCATTCCCAGCTTGATTACCACGGTTGCCTTTGTTGTTTTCAGCCTAGGACATTCGCTTTTTGTAGTAGTCCCAGAACTACCGCATTCAAAACAAGTAGGTTTCTTCCCTGACACCATCTGAGTGCCCTTCTGGTTGTTTAGTGTAGTTGGCATTGTCCTGCACTCCGTACAGTCACGGTCTGAGTGACTTATATTTGTGTAGCATTATAGCACTTTGTGAGCTACACGGACCGTCATGGTGGTAAAATTGCACTTGAGCATAGGGGTCTAGATCCCCCATATGGTTTCTTATCAACCGATCCAGCAGTGTATGCCCATTCGCTGTTTTTGTCTCTTGTTTTGTTGTTGTTGTTGGTTCTGTTGTTTCTGGAAGTGTTTTCTAACTTCCTTTTGTTTTCAGCTTGTCTCTCTGCAATGGTACTGACTCTCTTGTCCATCAATTCTGTGGCCATTTCGATAGCCTCCTGCATGGTCTTTGGCTTTGAAGCCACAATGTTTCCATGGATCATGTCGGGTAATCCACCGACATACCTTTTCAATTATCTTGCCTTCAGCAGGAACAATTTCTAACACACAGTAGTGCAGCTCTTGAAAAACGTTGGTTGATTTGACCACATCATTACCTATCACCTTCAAGTTCCACAACTCAGCCTCTAAGATCTTCAATTTCGTTTCGTGGACAATACTTATCAGTCATCTTTCTCAGTTCACACCAAGTCATCGAGTATGCACCATCATGAGTAAACAGTCATAACATGGAAATCCACCATGTATGCACCAGCAAAAAGGGTACAAGATAGCCAATTTGATCTGCTGTCTTTCCACCGAGCAGTTGCCTTATACTTCGGAAGACAGTCTCCATTCTTTCAAACCATTGGCTTAACTCAACCACTCCCTCGTGCCTTTTTAAGTACAGAGGGTTAGCACTTCTATGAAATCCTGGTACGTCACTCTCTAGCAATGCGTTCAATCCCCTGACACCCGTCCGAAGAATGTTATCAGTGCCATTCTAGTTGCGTCACGTGCGGCTAGAAGCGGCACAGACACCGTTCGTAATCATAGCTTGGAGTTGGGGCATAAGTGACCTTAGTGGTTGTGGTTGCTGTTGTGGGCTGGTGTTGTCCTGTGGCCCGTGTTGACCACGTTGCTCTTTTTGGTGCCATTTTCTTACAATCATAAAAAATACAATAACCTATAGATTTCACAAATCAAACCACGACATGACATATCCATGATACTAAAGTGAGATCACATCACACAGTGAAATGTACAACTAAATTGTAATTAACAATGATATAACCAAATCGACATTTATTCACCACAAATTCGATTATAGACATGAACGATAATACATACCATGTCCATATATAACTGAAAACATACATATGGTTTAGATACAAAATATCACTTTGATTAGGTTACAAAGAATATATACAACCTAAAAAGCCATAACTAGCCGGGATTTACCCTAATACTTAGTAGGCTATACAGATATCTAATCAAAACAAAAGAATCTATACCGGCCGCTGCTGGGAGTAACCCATATAAAACTAACAGACCTGCATAGAAACATAAAATTATAACTGAAGATCCTAGGAACTGCTACCAGTGTCCTCCAATGTTTCCACGCGCGCTCTAGGCCTCTAGGGGCCCCTGGTACGCAGTGATATACCTGAACAACAAGATCATCTGTATCCTGACGCTGCCACTATCGAGGCGAGGACGCGCCTTCATCTCTAATACTGTAGACTCGTACTCCTCAAAATGCCCTGCAGTGAGCTCTCAGACTAGCCAATCCTGACGGGTCTGAATACTCTCATTAAGCTCGTAAGCAAGTCTCTCTCTCCTCAATACCTCAATCTACAGCTCTCACAGCTTGCACGATCCGTCTGGAGGCATCGCTGATGTTCGTGTGTAAAACTCAAAACCCTCTCGTACTGCGAACTATCTTCCTGGTAACTGACCCCATGTTGACCATACTTTAAAGCGTCATCACCTCCTTTCAATATCTCTAACTGTTCCCTCCAAGTGTCTACATGACTATGTCACTCTATGGCCATAGTGGGTCCCCGACTGTCTCGCAGCAGCAGCAGTCAGAACTCTCGTCCCAACCTCACATGTAGGTCTGGAGAGGAGTACGTAGTAAGATCCTCTCCGTAGGTGGTGTGTCAGCCTCGGGAATATCATCTTTGGCGGCTATAGATGGAGCAGGTAAAGTTAACAATGGCTGGGTTCTCTGATGTTGAAGTGAATGATAGAGGGCTGATGCTACATCTCTCATCTCAACCTCGAGTGCTCTAGGACTAAGAGGTCGAATGCGTGGAGATAAAAAGGATGATGGTAGTAGAGGTGTAGGTGCCTCATCCTCAGCTGGCACTAAGTCCTCAGGATGCTCAGGCTCCGGAATGTATACTGGTACATGCCCTCGCGACCAGCTCTAATTGTGATCAGTAACAGCTCTGAGAAACGTGGTGCCTGCTACCCAGTAGCTCTCTAACAGCCTCCTCGTAAGGATACCTCAATGGGATACCCCAAGATCGACCTCAAGTGAATAACAGAAGTGATAGGTAACGGCAGAATCAGCTGACATGAACTACTGTGACCAGCAAAATGGATTATATTAGTATATTATAATAAGACTCTCTAATATACATTTATATCATAACATGTATATCAAATATGAATGCATCTAGTCCAGCCAACTAATGCAACAAGTAGTGTATGCATGAATGTATGCACATATGTATGTCCCGTGTACAACCCCGTTGTATGAATTCATTGTTTGAAAACGGTTATAGTCCAGCAAAAACATTTGACCTGGTTCTCTATAACCTTGGCTCTTGATACCAATCTGTAACACCCCCAAATTGGGTCGCAGCGGAATATGGGTCCGGGGCGTGTTACTTCTCAGATCAATAACACAAGATATATATAGAACGACCAAAAAGTCGTTTGAAAACGATACATTATGGATTTAGACAAAGAATTAGTTACATAAGCCCAAAGCTTTAACTGTTCACTATGAGCAAAATACAAAGATTTTCCGCCCATAACAGATAATCAAAAAGAATGCCCGACAAAATCTTATGCATACATCCAAATCAAACCAACCAATGTATCCATCTAAACCTTGTGCATTATTGATCCCTAAAAAAACATTGCTTTAAAACCGTCAACAATAATGTTGGTGAATTCAAGGTTTGATAAATCATGCATATTGTAGGAACCACAAGATCTCCCAAGTTATGATAATCAACAGAGCAGATATCAACATAAATGTAATTACTTGCTCTAAAGCTCATCACACTGATGCTTGACATGTATGGATGCAAATTAATGGCCGTAACGCACCGTAGTGATGTTCTAACCCGCAACTCCTATATTCGAAATGGTAATAACGTTTCGTTTTCGCTAGTGATAGCTAATCACCCTAACGGGTTGTCAAACCCAATAGATCAATTTATTAACATTCGTCGCTCGAAATAACAGTTCATGATAATTGGTCTCAGATATGGGTTATCGCTACTTAGGCAACATGTAATCATAATGTGAAACTTAGCCCACTTGTGTCCAGTAGTAAACTTGCTTGTTTTTCACACCCAAAACTTTGTAAAACAAAAGCAATGTAAAACGTGGGGCTATGGAACTCACTTGAGTGAGTAATGCCAAAGTGTATCACAAATAACGCGCCATAACGCGAATTGATCAAATGCAACCTCAATAAGTTAAGGTCCGTAAGTATACTGAGTACTTAAATCAATAACATTGAATACAATCCTATAGTTGTTACATCGTACTATCGTTCGGGCTATCATAATTAAAGAGGTCATGACATGACGTTCGAGGAGTTAGGACACTTTAAATCGTAACTCAAAAACTCGATCGTAACGCCATTGCCGGAGACCTCATTATGAAACTCCCTATTGAATATAGTACTATTGATAACCACATACATTCCTATATAGCTCAATCACCAACAATGTTTTTGGAATAAAATTGTGTTTAATACAGTTAAAACGTTATAATTACCGTTTAGTAAAACTGGCATAACTTTTCGGTTTTAAGCCCGATTCCTCGCGTTTCCATATTACATCTTTTCGTATCAAGACGTGGTTATCGATATTTGACATTTTTATAATATTTAACCCCCTGATGAACAGTTAACTCTTTACAGGTTCATGACAGACATGATTTTCGTATAAATTCGTAGTTGTCGTCGGCAAAACCCCCGTAAATGTCGTATTTTATTCGAATAGCTCCGTTTTTAATGATTTCTTTCGAGACCATTCTCGTGTTTGAAAGTTCCTATATATTTTATGAGGTTTACAAAAATATAACTTTCTCTTTCGTCGAGAAAGTAACTTTTTTATAAAAATAGTTTTTATAAAAAAGTATTATTTTGTCTAAATTCAGCGAAATTCATAACTCGTTCGTTATTAATTGAAAAATTACGATTCTTATCATTTTGGAATCCTAAAAATATGTATTATTTGTTAAAAATATTAACCCTTGCTGTTTTTAATTTTTATAAAAATGTTTTTATAAAAATTTACTTACGACTTCGTTTATTAACGTATAACTCGTATTTTAACGTAACTTTTTTCGTTATTTATTCCGTTTAACAAGTTTCTTACCTCTTTCGAATCGTCGTGAAATGTATTATCTATAAAACATAAAAAGGATATTCTTAAACCCGCATTTGGACAGAAATGTTTGAACATCATTCCACAATCCAAATCACCTGTGTTTCCTTATTTGCACTTTATATCTTTTACCATTAGTATAATATTTCATATATGTCATATATGATACATATAATAATTGTCCATTTGTCCATCCAAGTTCTCATGTGTCCAACTTTTATAAAGTCCCATCTATATCTTATAAAACCACAACCTTTAATATTTACCATGATTTGCTAGTTTACATAATGGCTACATTATTATAATAAACCATTAACATACAACCTATCCCCATCATGTTAAGACTATTATTTTTAAGATTTATCTAACAACAATATAAGTTCATAATTAACTTTAACATTCTTATGTATTTCCTTTAACTAAAACATAATATGAAACTAAGAAAAACCCTAATTAAACCAGTAATCATGTTTACAACCAAAACAATATTATACCAACATATTCTCATCCTTTTATAACATAGATGGTATGGTATTAAGCACCACAATGTCTATGAGTGTGTTAAAATGAATCAATTCAAGTAATAAGCTTTATTTTTCATTAATAAAACCTATGGTGATTTAAAAGCTAAATTAGAATAATCATAAAAGCAACAAGTGTGAAATTATAAGAACATAAAGAGTTTAAATAGACCTTATGAGGTATGATGATGATGATGTGCTAGTACTAAACCCTTGTTTAGCCACAAAATCCAAGCTTGCACAAATAAACCCTAGCTTTCCTTAATAGAAACCCTAACTTCCTTTTACTTGTGAAATACTTGGAAATGGTGATTCAATGCTTGCAAATGCCTTAGTATATCTTAGAATAGGTGTATATAGAAGTGTATGGATTGTAGAAAATTTTGTATGAGTTTGGTTGGGTGGTGATATTGAGCCGTGAGCTCTATAGGAGTAAAAGAGAGTGTTTTGTGAATTTTTCTCTAAGTGTAAAGATGGTATGAGTTACTTTTGCCTAGCTACTTGCATGTATATAAGATGTATATGGTCAAAAAGATTGCAATAGTTGGTCTAAGGGCAAGATGAGGGTTTTAAGGGAAGTTGTCTTGCTTTGTGAGTCAAAGTAACAAAGCATGGTTAAGTCTTAAATGCATAGGATGTACATTGACTAAGTTGCTAGTAACAAGACTTATTTCTCATCTCTTTGGTGTTGTGACGTGTGGAATGAGGGGGGGAGGACTTCTAGAAGCCTTTTGCTAGTAAACAATATATCTTGTATCATTTACTTAAAGTTACAACATGTAACTTTTATTTAAAAGTTACCAACTTGCATGCATTTGTGTATAATATATTTTCTAGTGTGCAAAGTGCAAGTAACATGTACTTATGTAAAGTTTAATAAAACTTTAGGTATTGGGTATAATCGAGGGTATTTTTTGAAGCGTTTAAAAAATGAACGTTCTTCCGTTATTCTTAAACAAAATTTATCGCGAAAAACGCATTAAAAACGTACGTAACCAATAAAATAAATGAACAACATCCAAAATTTATTATAAAAATAATATATATAACCCATGTATTGATGCAAACTATTGATGGTTTGATGCCCGATCACATTAAACGATAATATTTTAGGCGTACGCGATTTAACCTAACGTTTTACAACTTCAGCAAACAGTACAATACAAAAGGTACATTGCGATTTTTGTTGACGTCGTCCAATGATTGAAAACACAGGGAGTTTATAGACCTGGGGAATAGTCCGGTGAAGCCGGGTATAGTCAGGAGTATTTGTAGAGGAAAAAACATCCTCAACATAGGAATCAGATAGGACGATAATAGGGTGGGTGGATGTAGACATAACTCTATAACAACCCAGTAGAAAATAACATAAGTTATTTATATATAATTAATAGTTATGTATCATTTGCTACGTAAATTTCTTTACATACTATTCAGGAAATGTAGTGGCACGGAGAACTTTCTTGGATGGAAAAAGTAATAAAGTTTAGGTTTTATAACCTTGTTCTTTATAAACCGACAAGCTCTTAGATACCAATCTGTACACCACTTATTTTAAATATAGCACGGAAGCTAAATTAGGGTATTACTTCATGAAACAACAGTCATAATCATAGAAAATTGACTCAAAAGATAACGTATTTGGAAAATTAGTTATATACAATATTATGTTAGAGTTTACAAAAGGGAGGTCCCAAAATACATATGAAAACATAGAGTTTGAATGATAACAAGTTTGGACATCCTCAAGTCCAATGCCACTCCGTGCCATAGTTTGCTTAATTACCTAAGATAAACATGTTAAAAAGGTCAACACAAAGGTTGAGTGAAATTCACAGGTTTGAAATGTAATAGTTGAATACAAGTCAATGAATAGTAATAATTGCAATAATACATTATCATGGTAAAATAATATTATAATTATTATGCACTAAGTTCACGACACAAAACCTTAAGTAAATGTTATTCATAAGTTGTTGCCCCAAGCGAGTGCTTTGCCAAACACCCAGAGTTCCTCAAATGAAATGCGTCCGCTGGCCATGTATGTACCAGAACCTGGACGAGGAAGTTCATCCTGCAAACGATCTATTCACATCATTCAACACGCTTACTCGCAAAGGTAATTAACAAGTTCATGATAGTGGTGCCTTAAGCAAATGTAGGTACTTAGGCACATAATAATCAAGATTACATACAGTTGGAAAATACTAGCTTCATGTTTATAGCATTGTAATCTCCCTACGAGTTTATAAAACATGTAAAGGTGAGACTATGAACTCACCTTGATAAGGTAGTTGATTGACGTCAAAAGTGACTCAATTGGTAAAAACAGTTTCGTCACGTAACCTGAGTTAATAATGTCAAGTCATAAGTTTGGATTGTTACAAAACTTTATTTCATAAAGTTTAACATAAATGATTTTGGTTTATTAGTTTGTGAAAACATCGTATCACTGTTTGGGCTATCATAATTCATAGGTCATGTAGTAAACGTTTGAGGAGATAGGACACTTTAAATCGTAAATCCAGCAACTCGTCAAAACGTCTACCCAAATGAAAGCCCCTCAAATGAAATATCCCTATATTGTGATACGTTATAGATTTTAAAATGATAGGATTTTTATCTTTTTAAGTTTTCTTCAAGCTAGCGTGTGATAAATTTATGTTAAATATATAACATAATTATTTTATAGTGTTTCGATCGATGAATGAAACGATAAATGTGTCGGGTTTTAATAAAATCGAGTCTTATAATGTTTAAATATATATTTATAATTAAAATAAAAATATTACATTTTATATCCTTGAGAATATAAAAATAACAATATATACCCTTGGTATATATTAATTTACACTTTTAACCCTTTAATTATATTTTTAAAATATTAAACCTTTAACTTTGGAAATTGGCAAAATAGGCCCCTGTGGTTTAACTTTGGAGTATTTACACTTTTGGCTCGAAAGTTTAATAATTTCAAAAGTTACAATATATACCCTTATGCATGAAATGTTTTGCGTTTTTAGTCCAAATTCCATAATCTTTGTATTTTTGATCTTAAAATCAATTTGCATCATATAGCTTATTACTATAAGCTAAAATAAGTAAGTTTTACAAGCTTGTAGCTTATGAAAAGAGCTTATGAGCTTAAAAATCCAAAATGGGTATGTTTGGTTTAGAAACAATAACCCAATGGGTTAGGGCTTTTAGGATTAGTTTTTTATTAAATAAAAAAGTGATAATTGACTTATAGAGAAATAGCTTATTATAACATCTTAATGGCTTCTAGCTTCTTAGTTTCATGAAAAAGAGCTTATTAGGGATTTAAGGCCGTTTGGTTTAGGAAAACCAAGCGTGTTGCTTAGGGTTTTAAGAGCTTAAACATATAGCTTAATCCAAGCTTACACATGATCTAAAACACATTAGGAGCTTATTGAACAAGTTATAGGACTTACTAGGGCTTATTAGGGTTCGAATGACTTGGAGATGGGGGTAAGAGGGGTGGGTGTAACCTACGGAGATGAAATCAAGGATTCTTTGATCTTATACCTTGGCTTCTCAGTGACTGATTAAACTTCTTCTGCTTTCTTTCTTTGCTTGAAATAGGTCAAAGCAAGTGAGAATGTTGATAAAAATTGTGTGTTTGTGAAAGTGTATGTGTTTTTCATGGTATATATAT
This sequence comes from Tanacetum coccineum, assembly GCA_026074375.1. Taxonomy (NCBI): domain Eukaryota; kingdom Viridiplantae; phylum Streptophyta; class Magnoliopsida; order Asterales; family Asteraceae; genus Tanacetum; species Tanacetum coccineum. The sequence continues at coordinate 13,720 of BQNB010017412.1, read as the reverse complement.
GCCAAAGAAGGAGTAGTACCAACTATGTGAGGATTGGTGGCCCAGGTATTTTTTTTCTATCAAGGTGTGACAAAGGAAGCTAGGAACCTAGCACTTAGAGAAGTGTTAGGAGGTGGAGGGTTCGTTAACAAGAGTGGTGACCAGGAGGTGAGGTGGCGCCTGGAGGTGATAGGTAAGTGACAAGGTGCTTTACTTGGAGTGCAAGGTGACAAGGTGGTGACAAGGAGGTGAAAGGGAGCTAGCAAGGTGGTGACAAGGTTCTAGCTAGATAGAGACAAGGAGAGGTGGATCCATAAGGGAGGGTGCTTAGCTTGGTCTTGCTTGGTTCGACAAGTTTTTAAGTCGTAGCGAGTTGTTCTAGGGATTCGGTTAAGGGGTCTAGGTTTAAGTTGAGTATGTGGGGTGAAATGGAGGGAAAAACTAGTTTAAATGTGATGCTAGAAAGACTTGTAATCTATGCTAGAAAGGTGATACAAAAGCTCATAAAAATTAGAGGGAAAATGCATAATTTGAATGTTGTGCATAATCGGTTTGTACTATGAGCTTAAAGAAATTGTACTATGGTTTTGGAGGGAAAAGATATTCAAATTTCATGCATTGGTAACTTCTACACATGCTTTATAGGTTTGTACATTTGTTTTGTATGTAAACATTAAATGTAGTCAGGGTTTTGATATAAATGTTAACGTATAATGTTTGTTTTATAATAAACATTATGAATGGTACGTTAAATAGATAACGTATGGTAAAAATGGAGTTTAAAACAAATCTCTTGACATATTATAACGTTTACTTGATATAAACGTTGATGAAATTGGCATTGTTGTTGTTGTGAGCACGTTTACTTTGGTTATGTAAGTTACGTTACATAATGGATGGAATAAAGCAAAAATCTTTCCATGAAAATGGTTGCATCTAATTTAATAGATGGAAATTACACTCAGGAAAATTGCATCTAATTTAATAGATGGATAATTACATAGAGGAAAATTGTGGGTTGTTATACATATCAACATCACATCCAAGCCAACTCATTCACAACTCATTCTATATCCCACATGCTATAATTTCAAATTCTCCCCCATAACATCCACACTTCCTCAGCAAGTTTAGCATATTTTTGGAATATTCCCTTGTACCCTAACTCACTTCTCAAACCATGGTTGGTTACTAACTAGACCATTTACTTTGGAGGAATACCAAATATACTCTTGTTCAATAGTTCTTTTCTATCTCTTCGATATAGGACAAACGACCCCTAAATCTCTTTTAAACACTTCACAAACGCTTTTATTACATGGATATTTAAGTTGGTTGACCTTGAGTGTAAGAATGATGGAAATGTCATATCGTGAAGTACAATTGAGGGTTTAACAAGTACGGGTATTTAAAATGCCAAAATCTTGAAGAAAAAACTTTGACAATTTGGCGCGCTGGCCATGCGTTGACGAGTGGGCAGTATGCTACTCGTGAAGTGTTTTTACACTTTTGGGATTCTTGGCCGATAAATACTGATGATATCAAATAACGTCTAATTATTAACATCATTTATCCCGTCTATATTGCTCGTTTTATATTATTTTATATAAGATTTGATACTTAATTGCTTATCTTTATAAATCTCGAATATTATCGAGCAATTGGTGAAAGTTAGAGAAAAGAACTTGTTTTGGAGCATAAACGAAGAAGTTCAAGAAAGTCTGCTAAATCTGACATCAATACGCCATATCATTCTAGATAGATACGCTGTATCCCAAGACTTAGACAAATTCAAGACCATTGCCTGACTTTAAAGAATACATCGTATCCACATCATCAGATACAGTCGTAATATGAAACTTTGGTAAAATTTTAGAACAAGCATATTTTACTCCCAATACGCGTATTCACCCATGCAAATACGATGTATTCATGCCCTAACTTCACAAGACATCCATGACGAGAAGACCCCAATACACCGTATCCAGATGCATTGATGAGCCGTAGGCGGTTAAGGATTATTCTAGAATATAATAATCATGGAGACCACGCTAAATACCTCTGATACGTCATATTGGACCTCACCTATACACCGTATCGAACTAATTTATGAACCTATAAATAGAAAACCTAGCATTCACTTTTCTGAGAGCTTTTAACCACCAAGTACGATTCTCAAATGATTTTAAAAGACAAGAAGGCCCCGCAAGTGCATTCATTCCATAGGAAAAGTCTTGTAATCATTATACTCCGCTATAATCATTTGGTTTGCGTATCGTTTTCTTTATGAACTCTACTTTAATCGTTTCAAATATGATATTGTATATTGTTACAGAGATTATGGGTGAATACCTGTAGGTATTAGCCAAGTTTATGATAATTTAATGTTTTGATTTGTTTATATTGACTGTTTACTCTTTCGTTGCATGTTGATTATGTTTATCACTTCATACCCGTTTATGTGCTTGATATATGTTATTCAACTATCATTTCAATATATGGATCTAGATATAAATAAAGTGTTGTAATTTAATCGTTATTTGGGCTATATGATAGAGTCTGGGGTAGATACTACATATCACTAGGACTATAAATAAAATCCTATTTCTACTTTTGGTTAAGTGAATGATAGACTAAGTTATCTAGGACTATAAATAAACTTTTATTTTTCCTTATGGTAGTTAATGGATTTTAGACTACAGTATAAATAGAGCATAACACATTAGGCCGTAAGTTGGTAAAGCCTTGACGAGCTAGGTTTTAATATTGTCACCCAGATAGATTAAAATCAACTGTGTGAACTTTATGCTGGTTTGGTTGATTGTGACAGGATTAACCGTTTAATAGGACAAGAGGATTAGGGATAAAGTACCTACCTAACTTTGGAATGAAAAACCACCAATGAAAAGAGAGCAATCATTGCGACACATAAACAATTCATCCATTTTATTTAAATATAACTTGGTTAATTAGACGTTTCCTACATAAAGTTTTTATTTTCGTAACCTCATCTTAATTGTTTAGTTTAACTACTTGTTGTGTTTATTTCTTATTTTATCGGCTTTATTAAGTTTTAGATTAGACCAAAATTTTGTCATTCTCTCAGGTTGACCCCAATTATATAGTTTAGGTTTAGCTAGGTTTAATTAGATTTAACTTAGATAATTAGAATACTAGTAGATTAAGTATTAATGCTCACTCTTAGTGATCGACACCCTACTTACCAACGAACCTACAATCGATCGGTACACTACCCTATTGTAGTTAATAGTAAATCTGGCAAATATAAATAGTAAAACTAATAATAAATACCCCAAATCGGTCTCCCACCTATACTAAACGACACATCAAGTTTTTGGCGCCGTTGTCGGGGAGTGAAATTTGTTTAATACTTTTTTATTAGTATTTTAGATTAGATTTTATGTTTTTATTTTAGTTTTTTATTAGTTTGTTATTCTGTGTTTAGTTGTTTAGTGTTTTTGTGCTTTTATTTGTTTTTTTACATTTTTGGTACTTGTTGTTTACCTTCTGTTTGAATACCCGTATAAGGCGTATTCAACCCTTTGAATACCGCTATCCACTTTTGAATATTTTATACAGCGTATTCGATATCAAACATCAATACGGCGTATTCATTCTACCGAATACGGCGTATCGATCATCTGATACAACAACAGTTTTAATTTTTCATATTCTATTTTCGTGTTTAGTTTTATGTATCCTCTCTCTTCCAAACCTGTCCTGCTGATACTTAACCCTTGTTTTCAGGTAGCGCATGACCAGGAGTTCAAACAAAGAGCTCATTGAACCTTACGACGAACCTGAGCAAGTGTTACATTCATTGAGAAAGCTTTTCAAGACAACTAGTTTTGATCATTCGAGATCACCAAAATTCGAGTTATTTTCTGATCACCAAAGGCAGTTTGAAGAAGAAATCACAGAAACAATGACGGAACCTACTGTGGAGGAGTACATGATGAGAACCCGAGTGGATTATGGCTCGGGTGTTGCTAGACCAAAATTTGAATTGAAAGGTCAATTTCTAAAGGAGTTGCGTGAACATAATTTCAGTAGATCAGAAAATGAGGATGCAAATGAGCACATTAAAAGAGTTCTTAGGATAGTTGATTTATTTACTACACCAAATGTGACTCCATATCAACATATGCTTTGTGTTTACCCTATCACACTTACCGGAGCTACAAGTAGATGGTTAAGGAATGAACCTGCTGGTTCAATTGCTACTTGGGAAATTCTTAAGGCAAATATTTTGAGCAAATATTATCCACCTTCTCGTACTGCTAAAAAGATGGAGGAAATCAATAATTTTCAGCAAGAGTCGGATGAAACTCTTTACCAGGCTTGGGAATGATTCAAGGAACTTTTATTGAGATGTCCTCGACATTAATGACCAGTATGCAGGAAGTGATTTTGTTTTACAAAGGACTGGATGTGCCTACTAGACAGATTCTTGATTCTAAGGGTGCTTTGCCTAAAATGAATGCAGCTGATGCTAAGAAAGTCATCCAAGAAATGGCTGATCATTCTCACAAATGACTCGATGGAACAACTACTAGAAATAAAGGTAATAATACTTCTGATGGATTAGCTGCTATTCAAGCTCAACTGAACAATCTTAGCAGGGAAATTAAGAAAGTGAATGAAAGAGTGTATGCTGCTCAAGTAGGGTGTGAATTATGCAATGGACCACATTACACTAAGGATTGTCCATTAAAGGAGGAAGGAAAGACACTTGAAAATGCGTATTACACTCAGTTTGGAGTACCATTCCCACAAGCAGGAAGGTATAGAGCAGCTGCTCCAGGATTCTACCAAAAGGATAATTGAAATACATCATATCAAGAAAGAATACAAACAATGGAAGAATAATTGAACAAGTTCATGGCTGAATATACAAAAAGACATGATGAACACTCTTGTTTGATTAAGGAAATTTAGCTTCAACATGCTGCATCAAACTCAAGGCGCTTCATTTCATACAGCATTAGTTAATTTAAATGGGCAAATGACAAGGTACTTTACGAAATGGGGAACTGGAAGTCTTCTTAGTCAATTGAAACAAACCCAATAGATCATGTCAAAGTTAATCCACTACACTGAAAAGCGAAACAACCTTAAAGGAGGATGACAAATGCCATTTGATCGAGCTAGACGAGTGCAATTCCTTTTCTTGGGTAAAAAGATAACTAATAACATACAAGTTAGGTGAAAAGATAGGTGGTTTTAGGAGAGAGAGTGTGATAGGATGTAATTTTCTAGTGAGAGAAAGTAAAAAACATGAAATGCATTAAGTGAAAAATGAAAACATACAACCAACCAACCAACTAACCAACCAACACCCTCTCCAAGGCATGGAGAGGGTATTTATACTCCAAGGGTGGCCGACCATGGGCCTTGTAAGGCTTTCCATGGGCCTTTGGGCCATATTAGCTTATAAACTAAACATTGACTAACTACGGGCTTTGACTAGTTAATATTGGAAGTGACCGAGACTTTTCTTGTTCCTAACAATCTCCCCCTAAGGTAGGTCACTCCAATTTACAAAAATTTAAACTTAGCATACTATGCTTCGACTTTAGTCTTGAGCTCGTAGTCTTTAACTTCAATCATTAACTTGTGAATTGTTGTAGTGATCTTTGACTTTAGGCTCGAGCTTGTTCCTTTATCTTGACTTGTTTGTGAAAAATGTGATCTTGAGCAACTTGAGATCATCAACCAAGCATAATCTCTTTTCGCCATCTTGTAAACGTTGCCATCTTGTGAACTTGTGACTATTGGACCGACATGCTCATACCTTTCTTGATTTGGTAATCTTGAAAAGCTTTAATAATGCATCTTTCTTGAAGTTCTTTTAACTTTAACACTTCGTCGCTTCAAGAAGGACGTACGGTATCAGAGTAGCGGAAGTCTTGAAACATGTACTTGAGTACATCCAGGTCCATCTTTATATATTCCTGAAATAAAACAGTTAGCAATAAATCGGGGGGACGAACATGGCTTTGTCATTCGCCCGTGTTTGGTTGGAGTAACCTTCGAATCTGTGAGGATCGACCTGTGATCAGGTAGATTCAATTTAAGAAGAATCTCCTTGACAGGATTTCCAGCTGAAGCATAGAATCTTTCTAACACATTACTGCTTGTGATAGTGGAATTTCATATGAATCTCCTTGACAGGGTTTCACAGCTGTACTAGCCGTTCTCATTACCGAAATGTCTCAAAGCAGACAACATGGCATGAGTGAACCAATAAGTTACTATCCCACCGATTGAATAGAAAAATCGATTTGAAAATCAATCGATGTGTCATTTGCTAAAAGTGATTTTTGCGAAAATCGAGAGTGTAAATCATTTCCAAAATTCCATTACAAACATCAATTCTTAAACATGGGAATAAGTTGATTTCACTAAGGAATCACACCATAGTTTCTTTCCAGTTGTCACAAGTTTGATTCGTGTAGAATCGCACAAGTTACCTACAAAGAGCTTGTTTGATGTTGGCTCAAGTAGGATTTCCATCGTCATTGGGAATACTTGAGTATCACTCTGATGTTCCGGCAAGATCACAAGGATAATGCGTAGGACTCGAATGATATTACTAGTTTTCACAGTGTGTGAGAAACCAGCTTATAATGGATAAGTGTCCTAATGAGATTTATGGATGATCTCTTTTGGCTCTAGACTCAATAGTTCATTTTGGTTTAGTGATCGGAGGTTGGAGCAGACTGTCACCTTTTCAATATCAACCAACTTGGAATGAGAAAGTCGATAGAAATGTGTGTAATCTCCGTAAGAAATGAAACAAGAGTCTGTTAAGAGACCTTGAGTGGCTTGGGAGGGTTGTGCATAGCGTTACTAGGTCTATGACTATCTTCAATGTTAGATAACAACTAAGTGTTTCCGACAGCATATGTATTGACCCGGTTTCTGCCTAAGTGTATGGAGGGCTTCTTTCTTTACACCCTTTATCCTTACAATTCTTTTTCATTCTTCAACCCCTTCAGTGCTTACCGAGACTTCATAACTATTACCTTGTTGGGTTTATTCCAGTAATAGCTCTATCTCAGTCTGCACTTTTCCCTTATTCTCACTTTACTCCTTTTATCATACCTAAGGACTTCTACACTAACTAGTGGATATCCTTGGGTAGATCCCTCTGGTTCGGTGGATCCATAGGATTTGAATACCTTGCCTACCACCGTATACTCCATAAATTTAAATACATGGTCAGTCTTTTTGGTATTTCATCACAATCCTTCCAAAATCATTGAAAAGTTCAATCAAAGTGTTTGATATAAATATCAAAAGCTTTAACATTTTGAGAGTTTTTTGTTATCACTAAAAACTCCCCCTTAACATGTGCATCGATATCGTAGTACATGCTAAGTGTGGAGTGCACTTATTCCATTTTATATGATCACATTTCGATAAAAGTTAAGTTATGTTTAATCACATTTTCTCCCATTATCCAAAATGTTAATCTCTTGATATTTTGGATATCAATTGATTAAACTTTCGGGGACAAAATGTTAGATAATAACATATAGGAACATTTAATTGCTCCCCCTTAGATTGTGAGGTATATTATATAGTGTTGAGTACGAAATTTTAAAAGATTTTGAATTTTATGAAAAATTCTTGAAAAATCATCGTACTCGAACACATATATAAGCCTAAGTCATAATTACTACATATTAACTCATATTCACAAAGATATTTTTGTATGAGGATTAACCTTTGCGAGGTGAGGACAACTTATGATAAATCATATGGTCCTTTGAGCAGGCGAAGGTTCACCTCAGTACGGTTCCCTCCACGAACCTTTCCAAACTCACTCATTATCCTCCTTGACTTGAGCATTTTGTCATCTTTGATTCATAGCTGCTGCACGTTAGTTGTCATGTTCCTCTAGATTGTCTGAGGCGATCACATCCATCCGTATACCCTTAAAGCCTGTCATCAGAGCAGTACCGAACATAATGACGAGTGTACAGTCACCAAACTTGTAGAGTTCGTCAAGGCGCATCAGTCTGTTCTTCTTGTCTCTATTCTGATAAATGAATCCTCGGGGATTGGGGTATGTTGTATATGCTTCACATCGTTTGAGATCAGATCTATATGTATCCGGCTTGGTGATGTTGAGCTTCTTTTGATAACTCTCACAAATACCTAAATTGAGGTTATTTCCAATGGCCTTTGGATACCAATTACTTCTTGTAAACTGTTAGATATCATTTATCACCTCAAAACACAAAAATAAGGAGGGAAAAAAAATAGATTTTAGAGAGAGAAAGTAAAAACAAAGAAAAATGGGTTACTTGTTTCACCAAAAGAAAATTGAGAAGCAACCAACTCCCTTCCTCTTTGGAGAGGGCTTTAATGAGTGGACTATTTCTTGTGGGCTTTGGAGTTGGGCCGGATCATAATACAAATGGGCTTGAGCCTGACAAATGGCCCAACTAGATTAAATAGAATTCCCGTAGACTAAGTTTTACTTCTACAAGGGCTCAGGAATATTTAATGACCATCACTTTAATAAATACAGGCTAACAAATCTCCCCTAAGGGGTGGTCATTCAATTGTGGATCCTTCTTGTGACGTCTTAAGTCTTGGAGCCTTGTATTCTTGGGAATTCCTTATGGATGTTCCTTTGCATGCTTGTGATCTTGGATCTTGATCTTTAACCTTTGTGTTATCTTTGACAAAAATTGATATCGTGAGGTCTTTGGCATTGATTGGTCTTGACTACTGAGATCTCTTTAAATCTTATCCTTGTTTCTTTATGCGCCTTGCGATCTTGTGTCTCCAACCCTCCTGCTTATGATCTTGAAAGCTTTGCTAACAATCTCCCTCAACATTTTCTTTTAACATGATTACTTGTACCACAAAATGTTCTTATGAGGAAGTGCTTGTTCATCAGAGATTGCGGAAGACTTTGATAGTTTTGAGCTTTTATCATGTATTAATCTTTGTGGATGAGCATGAGGTCTTGATATTGACCGTCATGACTAGAAGTTGCTATCGTCAGGCAACCTGAAAGTATAGTTTAGAGTTATTACATTATATGGACGAACGTGTCTTTGTCATTTTGTCGATATGGTTGCAATAACAATGGTTTCCACGTTAATCAGTATAAATAATGCCTGTGATCTTTCTTTCTTTTCTTTTTTTTTTTTTCTTTTTTTTTTTTTTTTCTTCTTTGTTTTTTATTTTTTTTTTTTTTTTTTTTTTTTTTTTTTAGGTAGAATCAAAAGAATCTCCTGACAGGGGTTTGCAGTGCACTTTACCCGTTCTAGTTACCGGAGAGTCTCAAAGCAGTCAACACAGTAGAGTGAATCAGATATGTTCTATCTTATGATTTGAGTCGTCAATTCATTTTACTTGGAACAAGTTTGATTCATATAGAATCGCACCACCGTTTCTTTCATTTGACATCAAGTTGATTCATATAGAATCCGCAAGTCCGCTACCAAGAGCTTGATAGATGTTGGCTCTAGGGATTTTTCCATCTTCACTATGAATACTAAAGAGTATCACTCTGATGTTCTGGCAATTATCACAAGGATAATGCGTAGGACTTTTTGATACCAAATGTTGTATAATGATGTACAAACATTTTGTATATTGGAATTTGTGTCCTGGTGAGATTTTTAATGGATCTCGTTGGCTCTAGACTCTATAAGTGCACATTTGTTATTTGGTAATCGGAGGCTGGAGCGGACTGCCACCTTTTCAATATTAACGATCTCGGAATAAGAAAGCCGATAGAAACGTGTTGATCTCCGATGAGGAAATGAAACAGAATCTTTTGAGAGATTCGGAGTGGCTAAGGAGGTTTGTGCATTGCATCACTGGGTCCATGATTGATTGACTTCAATATCAGAATCATCTTTGTGATTACTGATAGATTATGTATTGACTCGGTTTTTTCCTAAGGTTGTATGGAGGGCTTCTTTCTTTTCACCCTTTATCCTTACATTTTTCATTCTTCAACCCCTCTAGTGCTTACCGAGACTTCATGATAGTACCCTTGGTGGGTTTATTCCAGCCACTAGCTCCATCTCAGTCAGCACTATCCCTCTTTATTCTCACTTACTCCTTTTTCAATCCTTACCTAGGATTTACTATATCTAAATGGAGTGTTCCAGGGTAGATCCCATTCGTTCTGGCGGATCATGGAACGATTTTAAACCCTAACATTAACCGCCTTATAAAGTACATGGTAATAACAGGTTGGTCGGTCTTTGAGTTATTTCCTTTTAAGATCCATAAAACCATTTGATGAAAAAATCAATCAACGTGTCTGAGAAATCATTTGAGACACATTGAGAGTTTCCAGAGTTACCAAAAAGCTCCCCCTACACATATGCACCATATTATGAAAGAATTTTGCACATGCGAGGTTTAGGAACGGCACTTATAGGATGAAGAGCGTATCCGTTTATTAATCCGTATTGAACAATTTTAATCAATATTCTCCCCCTCCAAAAATTGCATATGGGTTTACAATTTTTGACAATATAGTGAATTAAAAACAAGTTAATGTCAGGAATTCACATGAGCTAACAAGTATGGAGAGACAAGGATTGCTTGCAGAATTGAATCATATTATTATACTACCCCTCAATTATAGAATAGATTGGAAAACTTGGTGTGGAGTTTGTTGAGCACACAATTTTGAAAGGGAATTTAAAAATTTTCTTTTTGAGTATTATCTTGAAAAATTGTGCTCACAGGGAAAATATTGTGAGATATATCTTATTTACCATCATTTTCCTTAAAACTTCTCTTGAGCATTCAAAACTTTGAATGTTTATATGACTTTGCTCAAGACCGAGAAGATATGTGCTTCCCGTTATTTAGATAAATGTACATAAATGAACATTTTCCTTTCTTTGGAGACCGAGTTCCCTAAGCTGGACATTTACTTAGAAGTGTAGAGGAACAAAAATGAAATGACATTGTTGAAAGCATTTAAAAATCTCGCTCGAACTTCATTTTTCACAGTGAAATATTAATCAACATTTCTAGGTGCGCAAATGTTATCGATTGTCGAGAGACATGTCGGAGAAGATTCTTTTTGTATTTTTGAAATTTTTTGATTTTGTATTTTGTTTTTATAGGTTTTATATTTTTGTATCTTGTTTTTCTTGGTTTTATATTTTTGTATTTTGTTTTTTCTGATAAAATATATATACAAGAATTACTGAGATTTTGCAAGACGTTCAAGTTCATGAGGAGACAAGCTTCGCTTACCAAGGCGACGAACCAAATAGTTGAATCGGTCTACTGGACAGAGCTTTTGTGAAGAGGTAGGCCAGTTGGTACTCTGTCTTGACAAAATACAGTTCACTCGTACCTATATCCATTGTTCCTTTATGAAATGGTAAACGGCCAGCGATGTTTTTTGTTCTTGATGTGTTGACGGGTTGCAGGATATGGCTTATGGCAGATTTCGAATACAGTTAGATGTCCATATAAACCCCCCCCCCCCCCCCCCCCCCACTTTTTTTTCCCCCTCTGAAGTATAAAGCATATATCCGTTAACTGTGTCCGCATCCAAATGACTTGGGCACAACCAAGGATAGAGACACATATTCTGCTTCCGCGGTAAGAACAGCGCCGTACAGTCTTGTTTCTTTGAGGACCAGCTAACCAACTTTTAGTAAGATTGAGCTCCACGGAAGTTACTCTTGAAAGGTGTCTTTACATCCAGCATAGTCAGCATCTGAAATCGGTTAGTTCAATACCAGAATCCTTCGTTACAAAGCCCCATATTATCGGTTCTTAGAGATAAAGATAAGATCCTTTTAACCAACTTGTGGTGCTTCTCGGTTGGCTTTGCCTGGTATCACGAGCAATAAACAATTAGCATGTACAATGTACGTTACTGAAGTACGATACATTAGGGCACCAATCATGCTACGATATTTTGTTGCAATCGACTGGGTCCAATTTTGATCATGGTCTAAGCTTGTCTTGATCTCTTTGGATACAAAGGGATCAACTTTGATTTCCATTCATAGTTTTTAAGGATTTCTAACACGTAGTTGGACTGGTTTATAAAGATGCCACGGGGGATTGGTTAACTTGTAAACTAAGGAAAAATGTCATTTCCCCCATCATCGACATTTCAAAGCGGCTTTTCATGAGGTCAGAAAATAGTTGGGTATACCTAGGGTGTGTAGAACCAAAGATCAATCTATTCACTAACATAGACACTGTACCACTAAGATGTCATCGTCGCATGAGTACTTATAAACAATGTTGGAACCAATTGTGCCCTTTGAGAGTGTTTCTGTAGGAGAAAACGGTGAATTTCTCGTACCATGCCCTTGGTGCTTTCTTTAAAACCCAATATGAGCCTTCTTTTCAACCTTGAATGTCATGGCTTGGTTGATCAGCGATCAATGAAACTTCAGTTTGACACAGTTAACGTCTTCTTTGAGCGTCCATGCAAGAAGTGTTTTCAAGTCCATTTGAAACACAGTGGAATGATTTGTTTTGCAGCATATGCCAAAAATATCCTGATAGCTTCTATTCTAGCAACCGGAGCGAATGATTCTTCAAAATCTATCCCTTCCTCTTGGCGGTACCCTCTCTCAAACCAGACAAAGACTTGTTGCGAATGACCGTGTTCTCGTCATCTGCTTGTGTTTGAATAACCATTTCAACGTGAGAGGTTTTATGTGATTCGGAAGAGGAATAAACACCCATACATCAAGCCTTTTGATCTGAAGAAGCTTCTACATTGATTTAATCCATGAAGGGTCGGTCATAGCATCTTTGACATTCTTGGGTTTCCACAGTGCTTACCGTTATAGCGTACATGCAATGTCCCCATTGGATCGCAGTTGATTCCTTGTCAAAAACTGGTCGAGAGGGTTCTCCTGCATCTCCTTGTTCCAGAGGGTGATCCTTAGTCCATTGAAATTCATGAGGGTATGGTTGGTAAAACATATGCATGTTCGATGGATCCACATATTGTGAGGATGGAGAATCAGCATCACATGTGGATGGAGTAGCAAAGGGATTTACAAACGTATTTTCATCGAACATAGCATTTGGAACATTGTCAGCAATTATGTTCGATGGATCCACATATTGTGAAGATGATGACTCAATAGCACTTGTGGATGGAGTAGCAAAAGGGTTAACAAACGTATTTCCATCAAACATAACATTTGGAACATTGTCAGCAACTATTTCGGGTTAGAGTGGAACTTGATTATTCTGTTGCTGAACATGTTGTTGTTTTTTGAGCTCGTCAACGTCCTGTGAAGTGTTTGGAATATTTGTCGCTTGAGAGGATGAATCTGTTGGTGTCGGTGCGGTGTCTGCTATTGTTGGTGTCGATGCGGTGTCTGCTATTGTTATAGATGTAGTTGGAGTCTGAAGAACTTGAGGTGCTTGAGCAGCCGGAGTAGTTCTTGGAGCAGCTGAAGGTTGACCACCAATATAATCATCATACATAGCTTCGAACAGTAAATCCAATTCATGTTCAGTTGGTTGTTGAGTTGTTATTGTTGACGGAGCATAAGTAAGATCGAGTCCTGAACTGATTTGTCCAGAAGTTATGCCTTGAAGCCCGGGTTTTGAACAACTTTGTTCAAAAGCCATCACTGAAAGTTCATCAAATGTCACATTCATTGTCTCCATGATTTTCTTTGTCCTTCGGTTGTAAACTTTGTAAGCACAGGAATTAGCAGAATAACCAACGAAA